>RJWJ010008876.1:0-37442 GCA_004363605.1 Indri indri
AAAAAAAAAAAAAAAAAAAAAAGCTATAAGCAATAGTATAATTTAATAAAGCAGAATTAAAATTGACATAAAAATCAAATAAACTTCACATATATGTATATATAAACAAAAAATATTTGAATATATAATGAAATAGAAGATGCAATTTATGATTAAAAACACACAGAGATACACCTAGACATAAGCTCTATAAGAAACGTCCACAACTTCTGTAAAGAAAAGTGCAAAGCACTGCTGAAAGGCCAAACCAGCAGTACACTCGAACAACCAGGAGAGAGATGTGTTGGGATAGGAAAATTTAACATCATAAAGATGTCAGGCATTAAATTGAAGATGGCTGACTAGAGACATCCTTCGCTGGGCCTTCCCAGAGGGAAGGCAGGGATTCAGGTAAAGGAGAGGGGAAGAGGAGATGCAGCTCAGGTGTAGATCATAGAGAGAGGTGCCAGAGCCTGCCAGAGACCTCATGGAGGAAAATTGTGAAGCAGAGAAGGAAGAAGATAAAGGAAAAAAGATATCTGTGACGATCAAACCCAGAGAGGGCCAGAGCCCAGTGGAGGAGTAAGAGGGGATCACTTTCTCTGTCCCACACTCTTTTGGTAACCAGCGGGCTATTGAATCTCTTGTAAGGTTCCCCCCCCTCCCCCGCCACCATGAGCCCAAGCATTGCTGCAAACAGGAAATAGTAGGGAGAACTTGTGTGATGCCAGAGCTTGGACATTCTGTGCAGGGTTCCCCTCCAAGGAGAGTGACTGAGGAGGCCAGAGAGCTGGCTTTCTTACATTCAGACTCTTATTCTTCACCACCCTCACCACTGACTGCAACCTGAAGAACAGTTTGACCCAAGAATTTGGCAAACGCCAGCTCTCCCCAGCTGGTGTGTCCTGCAGTCTGAAGTTTCCTCAGAGACTGGGGCCCATGCCTTTCCTCTTGAGGACCTGTAGGGGACCCCAAGGCACCCGATGTGGGTCTGCCAGCATTTCACAGAGACGCATGCCAGCAGGTCAGACATGCAGGCTGGATCCCATGGCCCCTGGACATGAGTGGGTTGCTGGGGGACGTGGGGGGAGGTTTGGGAGCTGGACTCGGGGAGCAAGGGAGCCCACACGGACAGATCTGAAGCAGAATACTGTGGGGGTCCAAGACACGGTGATATGGGAAAGCGCCCATCCCCCCTGCATGAAAGCCGGGGTGTTGGAGGAGGGTGGGTCCTCCAGCGGGGAAGATCCCAGCCCGGGGAGCCATAGCAATCAAGCGGGGTGCATTCAGGCACTTAGGCTGTCCTGGAACTGTGGCCCTTCCCCCACCCACTGCAACTGGGATTGCAATTTGAGCTTAGAATTTGGCCAGCGGCCGCCTCTCCCCAGATGGCGTGTACTCCAGGCAGAGGTTTCCACAGAGAGTGAGGCCCATGCCTTTCCTCTTGAGGACCTGCAGTGGAACCAGGGTGCCTGCTCTGGGAGCTCCCTGCCCAACGGCATTTCACAGAGACACACACCAGTTGGTCAGAAGTTCAGGCCAGATTCTGTGACCCTCCCCCCCACCCCCAGAGTCAAGCGGGGTTACAGGGAGACACAGTGGGGAGGTTTGGGAGCTGGACTTGGGAGCCCATATTGACAGAACTGATGGGAGAATACTGTGGGGGTCCCAGATGTGGTGATCTGGGAGAGCACCCCCCCCACCACCACCACAGGAAAGCCATGTTGTCGGATTAGGTTGGGTCCACCAGTGGGGAAGATTCCAGCCCAGGGTGCCGTAGCACCCAAGCATTCAGGCCCCTCCCCAACAAGCAGCTCTTCCAGTTTGGAGTAGGCCTTGACTGTCCTCTCAGCGGCTCCCCCTAGTGGCCGGGAAAACAATCTCCGAGCCAGGCTGAGGCTTTGCAAAGCCTTCCAGGCTCATGCAGCCTAACCACACGCTGCCTCACTCCACCCACCTTTGCTGTGGTGAAGATCATGCAACCCCCTGGGAGATACAGGGCCCCTCAAAGCCTGGGGCATTCAAGTGCTCCACCTGAGGGACTAGAGCTTAACATGGCACAAAAGAACATCTCAGCAGTTGTCTCTTTCAAGCATCGACCACTGTCAGAAGGAACAACTCCACAGCTCATCACAGCATCTACCAACTCAGTCAAACAGAGCATAGCTGATTCTTACTCACAAGTACCACCCACAATCTTGGAGATTAAGCTGGGGGCCCCAATACAATTCACACTGCAGGGAAGAGGTGAAGACAGTAGCATAGAAGAAACCTGAGGGGACACTGTTTATTAGGAGAGAAACAGAAGTTACAGGCAGCTCAATGTGTGAGCATCTCCCTCTTCCACTGCAGACCTCAGGGATGATTGGCGAGCAGCTCAGAGTCTGTGCAGAGACATTACACTGGAGAGCAGGTGCAGCCGAGATCTGGTGCCTGCCAGTCCCAGGCTTCTGCAACTAACAACATCCCGATTGCTCTGGTGCATGGAGTAAGGTCCTTTTAGGAACCAGCCATCAAGCAGTAACCTTAGCAAACCCCTGCCAGTCTGGGGAGGGAAAAGACCCTCTCCCATGTTGAGCCCTGCGACTGGGGACTGAGAATGCATCCTCTGTGGTGGGGAAGCCAAACAGAGGGGAAGCCTCAGATGCCACAGGTACCACTTGGGAAGCCTGGGGTGACTGTCTCAGTGGGTCCTAGGTGTTGGGGAAGAACCTTGGCTGACCAGCAGTTCTTGCCCACCTTCATGGAACCTGGGCCACTGAGAGAAACCCCTGCCTATGCGACTGGGTACCAGCAGTCCTCATGCTGGTGGGACAGCTCCATATATGCGTGGCTCTTCTCCCCAAATCACCAGATTCAGCTCTGAAGCTCTTGCTGTACCTGAGTCTGAGTCTCTGCCCCTGTAGCTCCAGGACCACCGCTGGGCCTGTGACCCCACCCCTGAGACTCCAGAGTTTTGCCTAGACCCCAAAACCCCACTGCTGAGTCCCCACCAGTACCTCTGGGCAGACAGAACCTCCCCAAGGTCCAACACTTCACTCACTCAGGACCCTTCAGTACTGAGTAGCTGTCACTCCTGGACTTGATTTGAGAGTCTCCAGCGAAGAAGAACAGGTGCTCTGCATTCGTATTAACCCAGAGCTGAGAGAAGAGGAGCCAGATGAGAAGAAACCAGCCAAAGAACCCTGACAAACTTCCTCAAAGAACTGAAAGTAGAGCTATCATTTGATCCAGCAATCCGGCTACTGGGTATTTACAAAAATAAGTCATTTTCTCAAAAAGACACCTGTAGTCAAATATTTATTGCACCACATTTCACAATTGCACAAGTGCTCATCACTTCATGAGTGGTATAAAATGTGGTATATGTACACCATGGAGTACTACTCAACCATAAAGAAAGATGAATTAATGCCTTTTGCAACAATTTGGATGGAACTGGAGACCATTCTCCTTTGTGAAGTATCTCAAGAACGGAAAAACGAACACCACATGTACTCACTATTAATTTGGAACTTAACCGATGAGCACATAAGGGCACAGAGGGAAGTAAAACTCAATGGAAAGCAACCAAGGGGAGGGGAGAGTAGGGGAGGGGGATAAACCAACCTAATGGGTACTATGAACACTATATGGGTGATGGACACACCTATAGCCAGGACTCAAGCATTACAAAACAAGCCATGTAACCTAAAACATTTGTATCCCCTTAATATTTTGAAATTAAAAAAGATGTCAGTTATTTCTAAGTTAATTAATAAATATAATACAACACCAGTAAAAATGCCACCATTTTTTTTTTTCTGGCACAAGAAAGTTTTGTGTAAAGTTAATTTGGAAGGAGAAAAGCAAGAATAGACATGAAAACCTTAAAAAAAAAAACAGCAATAAGGGTAGACTAATCCTAAAATATATTAAAACATACTACAAAACTCTTCTAATTAAAATAATATAGCATGAGTTGAAAGAAAGAATAGACCCCAATACATATGAAAATGTAGCAGAAAATAATCTTATATCAATGGGGAAAAGATTAACTTCTTTGAATAACTGATATTGGCATAAGCGAATGGCAGTAGAGAAAAAGAAAATCAGATTCATTTCTCCACATACCTTGACAAATTCTAAATATGTCAGAAAGTTACATTAAACCATACAAACACCGAAACAAAACATGAGTGAATACCCTATAGCCTAGAAGAAACTTCCCTAACTATAACTCAAAATATAAGAGCAGTAAGGGAAAATATTGATAAGTTGATAACATAAAAATTCAAAAAAAGTCAACATCAACAAACCTTTTTATTGCAAAAACAAGTAAACCCACCATGAGCAAAGTAAAAGTGACAAAATGGGAAAAATATTTGCAATTTTTATCAAAGAGAAAGGTTCATAGTACCAATATATAAAGAGCTTATAAGTATAGAGAAGCAAAGCATTCTATAGATCCTGTAGGAAAATGAGCAAGAGATTTATATAGACAGATAGAAAAAGAATACGATTGACCCTTAACTATTTGCAAAGGTACTCAACCTCATTGGTAAGGTGCTCACCAATTTTGAGCTACTCTGATATCCCATTTCCCACTTAGGAGATTGGCCAAAATGCAAATGTTTAACACTATCCCTGCTGGCTGGATGAGGCATTCACACATATTGCTGGTAGAAAGGCAGAAACATACAACTTCAAGTGGAAGGCAAGTTGGCAATACCTGTTATTTAATACTTGGCACGGAAGTCTTACTTTTAGAAACCTATTTTGAATGAACTATGGAAGGAAAAAACAAGACATTTGCACAAGGCTATTCATTGCAGCAATAGACTGGGAAAAACCCAAATGCCCATCATTAGGGAACTGGTCAAATGCTATGTTACATCCACACAATGGGATAACATACAGTAGTAAAGAGAAATGAGAAAGATCATAATATACTATGAAGTCATCTCTGCAACTAATAGATTAAAGGGCAAACTTAAGAGACATAGCAACCTATTGCATTGTTTAGATCTTATTAAGGAATTGACAAACTTTTCCTATAAAGGGCCAGATTAATAAATATTTTTAATTTTGTGGTTCATACAGTCTCTGTCAGAACTTTTTAACTCTGCCCTTATAATGCAAAAACAGCCATAGACAATATACAACCAAATGGCCTGCATGTGGCTGCATTCCAATAAAGCTTTACTTGCAAAAACAGGCAACAACCAGAGTCGGCCTGCAGACAGTAGTTTGCCAACATCTGACAAACTATTAAAAAGATCTATGAGACAAGTTGAACACTGACTGGATGAAAGAATAAGGACAGCATAACAAGAGAGACCCTTTTATTGGTAAAGGAGGACAATGCGATACATAGACCAGTTACTGGCCCACAGAAATTCAGAAATCCTATCCAGCACTATCCTCCTATTCTGGAGAAACTATTTGAAACTTACATCCTAGTCTCAGTTCTTATAAGTAGATTTTCAGCCCATTGTATTCTGAGACCTTCAACCCCACCTTCCGCAAGTTCCTACCTTTTCCATGATGATCTTTGGCCACATCTGAAAATACTCTCTTTGGGGGACGAGCAAGAAAGCCTGCTTTCTTCCTGTGCTGGATTATCTATTGTTGACTTAGTTCCTGGGCTCCTGTCTGAGGTTGGGAATTCCATTTTTAAGAATCCCCTTCCCTGAATAGTTGTGGAATGGAGTTGGCCTGCTAGAAGAACTTTTATGAGACTGGAAGCAAATGAGTACCAAGGACATCACTCTTGGAAGGTAATGGCCATCAGACGCGCTGAGGTGCCTGGGGAGCCTCTGGTTGCCACCCTCCTGCTCCAGCTCATCTTCTTGATTGCTGGCCACGCTGACCGACATCTGCCTCAAGCCCACCTGAGCTTGGCGGTAGACCCACAGAGCTCCCCGAGCTCCAGAGGCAAAGAAGATGCATAAGTTACTTGTATTTTCCTGCAAGCTCCAACTTGTCTTCCTGTGACAGTGCTTCAGGAAAAAGTCATTAGTGACTATTTCTCTTCAACTTCTACTTCCAATCCCTTCACTTTCCCAGTGGCACCCGCATTTGTGTAAATTCTAATTCCCATATTAAATCCTTCATTCCTTGGAATACATATAGTTTTACAAGGTTTTCTAACTTAATCTCAATGGATACACTACTTGTAGAAAGTTGAGACATTTTTTTGTCTCAATCATTCATTTTTAGTCCAGGCTGGGTGATCTTTTGGAGTACAACTCTCTCAAAAACTTACATGGCTTCTTGTCAATTTGATTTTATTTAGTTTCCTGTGCCAATATCCATACCACCAATTCTTTTTGATACATGCTTCTTTTTCTGAAGTCCGTTACGGACACTTAAAGCCTATCACATTTCCATGTGGGAGTATATGCTCCCTTAGTGTATTCTCCCTCTGCCATTTGTCTGACCGAAAGGATTTTTGTTTGCTCTCTTAATTGATTCAGAAGTTGCAAAATGGGTTTTATTGTTACATGCTTGATTTTGTCTTTGCCATGAAACTTCCTTTTAAATTGGCCTTTGTCACCAAAGCTTTCTCTTTTAGTTTACCGGTTGGAGGTAAAAAACGGTTGCATCCTTCAGCACTAAAAGCTCCACAAATTTCTGTGCTCACTTTATTTCCCTTTACTTTTGCTCACAAACTATCCAGTTCTTTTCCGAGTTCATCTCTTTTTTGTACTGTCTCATCAAATGCAGCCAATAGCAACCAAGGCATTGTGCTAACATGTCTCCCAACCTCTCCACTTAAAGCCACGAGCCCATTTGAGACATTATCTTTCTTCCTGGTTATTGTATTTCAGTTTGCCACTACATAACAAAGGTCATCATCTTTCCACTGCAAACAAGTTTCCTAGTCATTGTCCAGGAGTGAAGCTAATGCCACATGTTTTAGGTTCTCTGTTAAGATAGAACCTCATTTTTGAAATTGAAATCGATACCAGTAAATTAGGCTATATTGTGCTATAATTTAGTTATTTTAAGCCAAATAATAGTTGCTTGTGTTAAGGATTTATTTCTCAATCACATTACAGATTATCAAAGGTCAGCTGAAACTTTGTTCTACATCTTCGCTTGTGATCAAGCCAGAGGAAGCACTATTTATTGGAAATGTGTATAGTCTCATCATAGGGATAGAACAGAGCATAGCAGAACCACACAGTGGCACCTGAATCTTCTCCCTGCAGTGGCCTAGGTCACTTCTAAGTGCATTGCACTGGTCAGGTAAGTCCTAGGTTCATTAACACAGGGACACATAATTTTGCTACAGGGAGGTACTCTTCAAGATATTATGACCATGCCTGAAGTCAGTGGGCAGGGTTGTACAATTCACCCACAAGCCAGTCACTGCTGGTTGCGTAACTATGGCTGATATTTCAGGGGGTAAAAAGTGTAACCTCCCAAATGTTGAGGTAGATAATATTTTGATTAGTAATACAATCTGTTTCATTTCATCACTTCTCACAAACAACTCGGTATCAGAGTTACTTTTATGACAGTACACTAACTGTATTTTAATTGACCTACTAGAATCCAAACCCCATGATGCCAGAGGCTATCTTTTGTCCAATTAAAAAAAATCCTGCCCATGTTTAAACATAAGTTAAATTGAATACAAACGTATAAATATATATATATATCTTTTGAAAACAATAGTTCATTTAAGGAATTCTGTTATCAATAACTCTCATCTGGTGATTAATCTAACATTAATATTTAAATTTTTTTCTGAAAAATATTTACTGAATATAGTAGAACATCTAATTTTTAAATAAATTTTCTAGTAATTATTTAGAAAAGAAAATAAAAAATTCAAAATATGCAATTGCTTGAAGTTGTGGACTTAGAAATGGAACATTTGCAATCATTTTCTTTATCCTCCAAGTTTCTATTTCACAGCTGCACAAATTCTTAGCTATTCTACTATTACTTGTGTATTTGCTTAAAAGAAAGCCCTTAGCTATTCTACTATTACTTGTGGATTTGCTTAAAAGAAAGCCCTTTATCATTTAGTCAGACAATAGACAACTTTCAGTAGGAAACATTATTGTATGATAGGCTTAGCAAGCTGAACTGTATTCTTATACACACTGAAACATTTGTTTGATATTTATTTATCATTTTATAAAAGGTGACACACAAATTTGTGATAAACTTTTAATTATTCACTTTTTGTAGTATTGCTCTTTTTCCCAAGTAGTGAATTTTAAAATAGCCAGTGTCAGCTATGAAAATAAGCCTGTGCCAAAGTAATATGATCTAGTAGAAAGAACTGTACCTTTGGGTGAAGTAGATTGAGTAATCGATGCAAAGTTTTCCCCAGCTCTGGTAAAGTAATCTATTCATTTCTTTGCTGTAACCTCATTTTAGATGGAGTGTGCTTCTTGCCTCTTGCTTTAACCAATGGGAAGTTAGTGAATATGGTGCAATTAGAGGCATGAAATGTGCCTGGGCAGTTGGGCCGGCTCCCCTGTGCTTCTGTAGTGCCAGGAGAAGCTCATGCCCCACTTTCCTCCAGAGTGGGTCCCAGCATGAGGTGTACAAGAGGAGCCACTTCAGTCCACCTGCACATGAACCCCAAGTATATGCTCTCTGTTGAATGCCACTGAGTTTTTGTCGTTGAGTGTCATGCAGTTTAAGCTAATACTGGAATTTGCGACCTCATAGTCTCATATCTGGCTCGTTACCAGATATATGATGATGTAGACAAGATCCTCAACCTTTCCTTGTCCAGTCTCTCAATCTGCTAAATGAAGATGATAACACCTATGTCATAGCCTTGTTTTGAGGATCAATTAAGACAATGCTAAGGATGTGAAAACACTTTGAATAGTTATAAGATATTATTAAAAGATATTTAGTTTAGAGGAGAGCAAGAGAGAGAGAGAGAGAGAGAAAGAGAGAGAGAGAAATAAGAATGTGTCTGGGCCATAAAAGAGATGTCATACATTTGTCATTTGGCCTGACAATCTGGGAGTGATTGAATAAAAATCTGTGATCTGTCACTGAAAAATATTTCCTTATAAGACAGTACTCCTCAAACTTACTTGATGATAATCCTTCCAGGTATTTATTAAAAAGGGGAGGAAGAAGAAAAGAAAAAAAGAAAGAATTCTTCACAGACTTAGAGATTTTGATATAGAAAATGTGGATGTGGGTTGGTATCTGTAAATTGTTAGCAATTATGCTGTGTGGCTTTTCAGCATTGGGCAAATTTGGGAAATATTATTATGCACAAAGAGAAACATTATGTATATAAAAAATAAAAATGCAGATGATTAAGAATAAACTAACACTTGACCAAAAGACAATCAGATTCTAACAATCATTTTAAAACAGAAGAAAGTACCTCTGATTATTAAAAGGCTTAGGAAGATAACAAAAAATGTTATTAGTATTATGTTAGGCTGTAATGCTAAAACTGCTGACAATTCTTTTAATTTATTTTTACTTTTTTTAAAAAAAAACCTTGACCTCAGAGAAAGTATATGAAGGCTAAAATAGAAGTGGTATTAATGAAGTGATAAGAGTTTTGTCTGACTTACTGCAGACCTGCATTTTACATTTGTGAAGTCCAGGGCAAGATAAAAAGTGGAAGCCTACGTACCATATGTCCAAATATTTAAATGTTATACATCAACCTAAAAACCATTATATAACGTAAATTTTATCTTTCTGTTTTTTTTGAATACAACTTTCACAGACTATGTAATACTTCAAATTGAAAGATATGTGAATTAAATCATGGTTTTTATATGACTTATAGTTGATAAAATATCCAGGACATCTGAATTGAATTATCATGCCAGCAAATGAGAAGGGTGGAAAGAAAAAAAAAAGAAAAGAAAAGAAAAGAAAAAAGAATTAATTATCAAAATTTCTGAATCTTCTGTTGATATTGAATGAGTAATAAAATGCAGACATACATAAATCATATTATACATTTATTTCATAAAATTTATTTTTATTTTGGCAAAATTATAACTTATGTTGTCATGATAAAATTTTGTTCATAACCAAGAGTATTCTGAAGGAATAAAATAAAATGAAAAAAAAGAAAAAAAAATGAAACAACTGAAAATATACAAAATTTAAATACATTTTTATTTAAAAATGTATTTTGAGTTAAATGCATAAATAAAAAATGAAATTATTTTCATGTTTTCGAAAGCTTATTTTTCTTTTAAAACATTCAGAATAGCTACTAAATCTAAAAAGACAGATTAAAATTAATAAAATCAAAATATCGATTAAAATTAAGATTAATGTATCAATTTAGTTTTTCAATATTTACATCTTATTAACATTTTTTATAAAAATAAAATTATTTGTAAATGTAGCAGTTGATGTTCATTTAATTGCCAATATAAAGAAAGTTATGTCTAGACCAACACACACATACTTTTAAAAGTAACATAAACTGTTCATTATTTCAACATGTTACTCATCTGCAGTGTGACCTTTTTATGAATGCCATGCTAACCACGAGCACCACCGGATTCACAAAACAGAACAGGAATAGAAGAGAACAATAGTACTGGGCAGTATGTTTTGTTCAGGAATCAATTGCATTTATGCTGAGAAAATTTTAGCAAGTAAATTAATTTGTCTGTTATCTAAGTACTTCTGCCACTCAATTCCTGCTTACACTGGTGTCTTAGTCCATTTTGTACCGCTATAACAGAATACCACAAACTGGGTAATTTAATAAAGAACAGAAATTTATTCTTTTATAGTTCTGGAGTCTGGGAAGTCTAAGATCAAGGTGCCAGCATCTGATGAAGGCTTTCTTCCTGCATCCTCACTTGGCAGAAGGCAGAAGAACAAAAAGGGGACAAAGGCTGAGTCTCCACATGGCAGAAGAGCTGAAGGGGGCAAACTCGCTCCCCCAAGCCTTTTTTTAAATAGTGGCATTAATATATATTCATGAGGGCAGAGTCCTCATGCTTCTTAAAGGGCTCCACTTCCCAACACTATTGCATCGGGATTGTTTCCAACGTGTGAATTTTGGAGGGGGCACATTTAATCCACAGCAACTGGGAAGCAGCTTCTGACTCATACTGGAATTAGCACAGTCCTCAAACCTTCACCATGTAAAAGCACAATGCCTGTAGTTTTGACTTTGTCCAGCAAGTGGTGTGCAACAGTGATTACCTTGGAACTCAATAGTGTTCACCATGAAGCAGATGTTTAGGGTTCTGGTTACATAGTGCCAGTGCCGAGGGCAGGGTCTTGAGTGGTAGAGGCACCTGTGTGCTGTTTAATATGTATGCTTGTGTGTGTGTGTGTGTGTGTGTGTGTGTAAGAGAGAGAAAGAGAGAGAGAGAGAAAGAGAGAGAGAGAAAGAGAGAGGAGTATATGAGATATGAGTTAGGAGTACTGTGAAGTATGAAACACAGGAAGAGGCCTGAACTCTTTGGGTGTGTGTGTGAAATAGTAAGCTTGTTGACACCGTTATTGCCCACATTGAAGAAACCAGGTGGTAGGCCTTTTAGTTGTGACTTGCAGGTATTTAGCATGTCAAGCGTAATTTGGACTGAACTACCATGTGTATCTTTGAAAAGAATCACACAATTCAAAGGACTCCCGCTTCCTTTCCTTAACTAGTAATCACCCCTATTTTGAGGCACCCAGTTGCACGTTGCTCTCTGTCTTGTTGTGGCTTCTGTTATCCTTCAAGGCTGTGACCAATGTCTATTTTAATTTAAATCTAATCAGTGAGTAAAAATGCTGAGACCCAGAAGACCTACTAAAATGTTTTGTTCTAGGCATTGAGGTCCTAGAGGATGGCTCTAAATGCATTCTAGGAAGGGAAGGGTAGGGGAAGAAGAAAGTGACTTTTTCTCTGGAGAAGATTTCCCCAGAACACAGCGGATTGTTCCTTGGCCTAGAGAGATTCTTATTATTTAATTCTGCTTATCCTTCTGATAGTTTTGATGGAACCATAACAGACTTGGCTAGATTCTAAGCATCATCTACCTTTGCAAGTAAGCTTATGATGTTAAAGAAAGTCCCAGACCACCCCAGGTCTAATACATCAAAGGAAAAGAAAAGGAGGTGGGGGAGAAACTTTCACACTGCCAGATGATTCCTTAATCAAATTCCCAGCTAACTGTAAATACCAAGGTCATTTGAACAAATGAATTGCTTTTGCATACTGAAACTCTGATTTAAATTCTCAGGCCTCCATAATTTCAAAATCAATAAACACTTATTTTTGTTCCTATTTGTGCCACCAAATAAATCACCGTGTAATTTTACCTCTTAATTCTTAAAAGTGTAATATAAAATTATTGATTTTAATCGTTTTGTGCTACTGAAAGAATATGTAATTTATACATACACAACCCTTTGGCATGGTGCCTAAGGCAATGAAATTGTTGCTGCAAATAATGTGTGAAAACCTTTTATTTAAAAAATCTTTTATTGAAATTTAACTGTCATATAGAAATGTGCACAAATTATAAGTTTACAACTTGGTGGAGTTTTGAAAAGTGAACACAACTGTATAAACAGTCTCTGGACTAAGAAATAGAATATGCCAGCACCCCAGAAGCTTTACTCCTCCCTCTCTCAGTCACTATCACCTGAGAAAGATAACCACAATCTGGCTTCTAACACCATTGCTTAGTTTTGCATGGTATTGAACTTTATTAAGTTGAATCCCACAGTAGAAACATGTTTGTGCCTGCTTTAGAAAAACAAACTCAACATTATGCTCATGTAATCACCCATATTTTTGAAATTTAGCAATAATTTGTTCATTCTCATTGCTATATAGTAGGCCTCTGTATGAATGTGCTACATTGTCTGTATCCATTTGTCCACTGACACACATTTGTTTTCAGGTTCCGGCTATTTTGAGTGGTGGGATGCTATGAACTGTCTCATGCATGTATTTTGATGTACACATTTATTCATGCACGGGTGTGAATTGCTGGGTCATAAAGTATACCTGTGGTCAGCTTTAGTTGATAATGCCCAACTATTTACTAAAATGGTTGTATCAGTTTACACTCCTGGCAGAAATGCATTCTTGTTTAATTCCTACCCCACTTTGCCAACACTTGTCTGTTATCCCCTATCTTTTTCATTTTAGGGATTCTCGTGGGTATATAGTGTTATCTAATTGTGGCTTTCATGTATATAATTTCTTCGATGACTAAGGATGTTGTGCACATAAAAGTTTAATGGCCATCTGGGTGTTCCTTTTTGTGAAGTACCTGCCCAAGTCTTTCGCCCGTTTTTCTATTAGAATGTGTCCTTTTTTTAAAAAAATTATTTATAGGAGTTTTTATGTTTGGGTTTGAGTCTTTTATGTATATTACAAATATTTTCTCCCACTTTATGGCCTATCTTTCCTCTTTAATGATGTCATTTGAAGAACAAAAATTCTTAATTTTAATATAGTGTTAATGTATCCACTTTTCCTTTATTAGTGCTTTCTCGTGTCTTGTTCAGAAGTCTTTGCATAACCCAGATTAAATAAAGATATTTTTCAATATGTTCTTTTTGAAGTATATGTTAGATAAGTTTTACTTTAAAAAAATAATTTTCTTATTAAGTATAGTAAAAGAATGCAGGTGAACATTATTAATATCTTGTATTTCTATCCTTTTAAAAGCAATTGAAATTAATTTATTATTTTTGTTTTTATATTTTTTGCTTTGAGAACTTGATTTTTTTTTTTTTATTTATTCAGGATATTATGAGGTACAAACATTTTGGTTACATGTAATGAGTTTGCCCTGCCCAAGCCAGGGCTACCAGCGTGTCCCTCCCTCATGCAGTGTGTTCTGCTTCCAGTAGCTGTGGGTTTAGCCCCCAACCCTGACTGGGACTCAGAGAATATTACTACCATGTGAACACCTTAATGTTGGTCAGTTAGTACCCACCTGATGGCAAGTACGTGTTTTTCCATCCTTTACATTGTTATATAAATGTTTCCTGGAATGGTGCCTGAATAAGAACAGGGATACTAATCTCAAGTAGCTTCATATCTAAGAGGGAAGAGGAAATATATGTAATGATTATGCAAAAATAAAAAGGAATAATTACTACAAAAATCCAGATAAGGAAACATGGCTTTTTTTGGTTGTTATTGTTTTCTTTTTGGGTACGAGGCAGAGAAGGCTACACGGGAGAGATAGCATTTTAACCAAGCCTGGCAGTATAGATAGAATTTGGACCATGAGACAGAGTGAAGGTATTCTGGAGAATGAGCATAGAATGAACAAATGATCAGATTTTAAGATGCAATATATATGTAAAGATAGGGATAATTTAACCAGATAGGTTATATGAAGCATGACTAAAAATTGCTGATCTTGATTATTAAAAAGCAAATACAACAGAAAACAGAAGTTTAGATGTATGTTATTTACTACAAAGTTGGTTGTACTAGTTAGGACTTTTTTAGTTGTATTAACAGAAACCAAATCTAGCCATTTAAGCCCAAAGAGGAATAGGGATAAGTGGGTATTTCATGGAAGCTAAGGGTAGGTGGGCAGATAGATTCAGAAACTAGAGGGGATTAAAGGCTGGAGCTCCATAGTGTCCCAGAGAATCCTTTCTCTACCAATTTATATGCCTCTCAAGGCATTTCTGTTTTATTCTGCTCTGCTGTTATAGAATGGCTTCTCTGCTTCTCAGGCCAGATATTAGAAAACAGTTTCTAAGAGCTCTTAAGTAGATCTCTTCCATTCAAGATATCAGACAGATGTACCTGGAATCTGAAATTCCTTGGGGAATGGGCTCATTGGCTCAGTCTCAGTCAAGGGCCCATCCCTGGTCCAATCAACTATCACAGGGCAGGGCATAGGAGGTATGTAGCGCGAGGCATCATATTTGCTAATGTGATTTCTGGAAACCTCACCATTATAACCAAAGGGACTTAGAGGCTGAGGAGGGATTTCTCAGAAAAGCGTAAAGTGGATTGTGTAAGTTGAAGAGGTGTCACCTTAGAAAGCTATAGTAATAACTAATATTATTAAAGCTATACAGCAGACCAAGTCATTTTTTATATTTAAGGAAGAGTTGTGCAAATAGTACAAAGAACTACTGAGTACCCTTCTTCAACTTCTCCTAATATTAATCTCTTACATAATCATAGTACATTTACTAAAACTAAGAATTAGCATTGGTACATTATTATCTAAATTATAGACTTTATTCAGATTTGACCAGTTTTCCCACTGATGTCTTTTTTCTGCTCCAGAATTAAATCCAGGAAATCACCCATTGCATTTAATCATCATGACTCACAGTCTCTTCTAATCAGTCTCTCTTTGTTTTTCGTTACCTTGACACTCTTGAAGAGTACTAGTTAGGTATTTGTAGAATGTCCCTCAATTTGATATTTTCTTGATGTTTTTTCATGATTAGACTGGGGTTATGGGTGGGAAGAATACCACAGAGGTATTTTGTTCTCTGATAACATCATATCACGTTATCAGAGGTACATGATATCCACACGACATATTACTAGTGATGTAAGGTTTCTTCTTCTTCTTTTTAAAAAATTAATAAGCAACTCAAACACATACATTGGCCTAGGCCTGCACAGGGTCAGGATCATCAATATCACTGTCTTCCACCTCCACATCTTGTCCCATTGGAAGGTCTTTAGGGGCAATAATAACACATGGAGCTGTCATCTCCTATGAAAACAGTGTCTTCTTTTGGAATACCTCCTGAAGGACCTACCTGAGACTGTTTTACAGTTGACTTTTGATTTTATAAATATAAGGAGTACACTTTGAAATAACATCAAAAAGTACAGTGTAGTAAATACATAAATCAGTAACATAGTCATTTATTATCATTAACAAGTATTATGAACTGTATGCAATTGTATGTGCTATACTTTTATATGACTGGCAGCACAGTAGGATTGTTTACACCAGGAGCATCACAGATACGTGAATAATGTATTGCTAGGCAATGGGAATTTTTCAGCTCCATTATTATCTGATGGGCACATTGTTGTATTTGCAGTCTGTCTTTGACCGAAACGTCTTTATGCAGCACATAACTGTGCATACAGCAGCACAACTGGCATATAGTCATGGGTAATTCCATGGTCTGGCGTGCTTCCTAAATGATTGATTGCTGATTCATGAAAAGACAGAGAATACTTGACTTCATTCCCTGGAATTTCTGTACGAAGGCTGGCAGGAAGTGCAGTGAAGTTCGGTAGAAAAAACACAAAAATAATTGAAATGGGAGCCCAGATATTTGGAATTTAGATTTGGCTCTGCTGCCGTGAGATTTAATAACAATCAATTTATCTCTCTGAGTGAATGAGTTGGACCAGCTGATAAGGTCCTCTCCATATTGAATTTTCTGTGATTTCAGGCATATTTGCTTCCCAGAGCAAGTTGGAATATAATAAGTACTAGGCATTGACGTATAAGATTCACGTCTCTTGGAAACCTCACAAGAGTAACAGATAGCAAAGGAATTTATTTTTCTTTGTTTGGGCTCATTTACAAGCAGTGTATGAGAGTCTTTCATGATTTAATCATCAAAATATCTAGTCCTTTTGATAAACTGAGTTCCTGTTTCCTTATGATTCCTTGAATATGTCCAGTCCTCTCTTGGCATGGTACAAATTACTTCTTTTGTCTTGATGGATTCCTATTCGCTCTCCTTGCAAAAGCTGAGCGAGGTGCCCCTTTTTCCTTTTTATACCCTCCATACCATTCTGGGTTTGCCTGTATTTTAACACGGCCCACAGCATTATCCACAATCTATTGCCTCTGTCCCCCACTAGAAGGACTCTGATCTGAGGATAGGCACAGAAATTACTTAGCCCACAGTACTTAATTTTGGTTAAATGAATGAATACATGGTTGGAACATTTGCTATGGGTACGGTTAAATAATTCAATGAGTCAATTTCTTCCTATTTTATTGAAGTTAAAAGGAGATTAACTTCAAAGTAATACTTTTACAGTTGGGATTATCCTTATTTTTTAAAAACTCACTCCCCACAAGCATCAAAAGTTGACACTGAGGTTCAAATGGCAGCTGAACCATATGGTGCAATTTTATACTTCAATGAAAAACACAAAATTACAGTGTCAGGTAAAAATCTTACCAAATATCAGAGGTAGAAGAAACCTCAGACATGACCTAGTCACTTGGTGGTAAGGAAACCAGGGCCCAATAATTCATTTGCTCAAAGTTTCTCACAAAGAAGCCACAGATCTGAGCCTAGAACCCAAGCTTTCTTATTTCTACCTACTCCATTAACCCTACTGCACTCCATAGGCTCGAGTTCCTGTGCTTGGATTCAGAATTAAATTGGAATTTCTGTTGTTTTCACTGTCCCCTCATCTTTTCAACCTGGCCCTATTTTGGGAATTCCGTGCCTCCGGTAGTGTCTTCTCCTCTATGTACTGCACAGTATTTCAGCGCAGTGCACTTGCTGCTGGAGGGTCCCTCCCTCAGCGCTTTCCCTCTTTGTACGGTCTTCTGAATGAACTTGCAACTCAGGAAACTGGCAGGGAGTGTGGAAGGGGTAGAAAGGCAGCAGATGGAGTGGAGAGAGGGAGGGAGTGGGGAGTCTGGAAACAGCCTGGAGGCAGCTGCAACCTGGTGGCCTAAGCCCACAGATGCATTGCTTGACTTTGAAGGAGTTTATACACATATTCTCATGAATATTTTCATATGACAATAATATTGTGCAGCTACAGAGCACTTGCAGTCATCTCATCACAGAGGTAATACAGGATGGCAGGCAGCCTGAGTTTGAGCATTGGGATTACAGTTGTAATAACTCATTGTAAATAATTTACTGCAAAACTACCTGTAAGTGTTTGGTAGGCCATTTAACCTCGCTAAACCTCAGTATCGTATCTATAAAGTGAAGTACTCTTTATAGTCCTCTTAGGGTTGTCTTGAGGACCCAGTGAGTTTTTATATGTAAAGTACTTTTCAAACTATAATTTGCTATATAAATGAAGAGCCTGGCACTTGGCAGTGGAACTGTTAAGTCCTTATTCTTAGAACCCACAAGCTGGATGATTTTAGCAGGTATGTAAATGTTCAGTTACATGGATTTGTTACAGGGTGGTGATGTTTAAATACCTTTATTAACACACTTCTGTATGTTATGATATATATATTTTTCTCTCCCAGTATTTTATGCATGCTCCGTTCTCTCCCCATCTCAAACCTATCCCCCAGTATGGGTTGCGTAAGGTAGACAGAACAGGAGTGGGAAGTGTACAGACATAGAGAAGGATCTCTGCCTTTTGCAACACTGGATGCAGAAAGGGAGAGAGTGCACACAAGGTCTAGGCAGAGATGGCTGTGACAACCCCACACACATTTTTGGGCTCCAGCATGGCATGGAAGGAGAGTTACAAGACCTGCCAAGGGAAGTGGACAAACACGAGTGATGTTGTAAACCTTGTGATCTGACAACCAGGACCCAGATGGAATGAAAGATAGCTCAGAATCTCTCTGGACAATGGACATCTAGGACTGAACCAGTCAAGGTCACAGCAGGAAAGGATGGCACCCTCACAGTTGGATAATTTGAGAAGGGATTTATTTACAAAGGGCCTGATTGCAAAGGTGTGGACAGAGTATAAAGTTCAGGAACCTGGGGCTAGTAGCAGCAGCAGCAAAGCTGTTAAACATTGGTAGGCCAGAAAGGATGAGGAGAGGGCATGATTCTGGAAACCAGAAGAAAAAAGAATCATGTAGAGAAGGCTGATCCCACCTGGAAGCCAAAGGAAAGAGAACCCGATTGATATGGTCCATTTAGTTCAGGTTCCAGGGCAGGGATTGGGGTGAAGGTGGATGTAGTATGGATCTGGAGGAGAAATATGGAGGATTTTTAGGAGAGTTACTCCAATTTCTTGACACTCTACACATCTCTAGAACTTTGGCATAATTGTGGGGAAAGAGAGGAGCGTGGGCACAAACTGGTTAACATTGAGTTTCTACCACTACAGCAGAATGGAGACTCAAAATAGAAAATAAGCTCAGTTGTAGAAAAAGACATATGTTATACTTCTTACAAAATATAAGTTTTGGACCAGGAATTGTACCCACCTCATTTAATAAGGTGGATTCATTATAGTATATGGATCACATCAAGAGTCTGTAAGTCCAGTCTTACATATACTATTTACATGTGTATACACACACACACACACACACACACACACACACACACATAATTCACGAGTTTCATCTCCACCAAATGACAATGTAAATGACATTTCCATTGGCATATAAAACAGAAAAAGTGTGCTGGCAGACAGAAAGGTAGAATGAGTTGAGTACAGAATCAGTAGGAGTGCATTAAGTCAGAAATGTCAAGCAAGGAATGAAGAGATGGATTTGAAATGGCAGGGGCCACTGGCATTATGGGCTGGAGACTTCTTGAATGACAGCACACCTTTGCAGTCAGCAGCAGAGTTGCCCTTCATCCTTGTCCAGGATGAGGTCAGGAGAGACAACAGCATGCAGCCACCTAAGGAAAAGCTAAGAAAGTGGACCTGGAGTCCCTGTAAGATTCAGCGAGAAGCCTGACTTTCTAATCTCCTGTTGTCCTGTCCGGTGTACGTGCAGCCTGGCTATGCCTTTCTTCTTACAGTCATTTTCTCTTTTAACCTAGTTTGAATGGTGCTCAGTTCTGTGTGTGTCTATTATAATTTTTACAATGATTTTCTATAGCTTATTTAAATTTCTGAAACTCAACCCTAGACTTCATGACACAGCAAATGAAATATAAAAATTCAGTCAAACTCAGTGATTATTCAGTCATTTTATGTTGTAAAATGTCACAATCAGGGTTGTTTTACTTTTCCTTCTTCCTCCTGGGTTGAGGTTCTGAGGACCTTAGCCAATGGCCATTGGTGGCATTAGTGAAGAGGGAGTGTGCACTGTTAGGACTGTGTGTCACACCAGTCTTGCCTCCTTTAAGTTATAACGTGTATTATCTGGACTTCACATAGACTCTAGTGATCTGTAGAGATGTAATCACATCCTCATCTAACCTCGTGTGGGACAGTCCACACCTTCTGTTGCAGGTTCCCTTGTCCCAGCTGTAAGATTCTTGCTTCCTCACCTTTCCAACTTCAAATGCACACTTACCCTTGAAAAGTATAAAAACTCTAAATTACAGTACATGATATTGGACAAATATTTAATAGCTCTTTGGAGTAATTTCTGAAGATTAATATAGTACTCCAGAAAAGGAAATAATCTGTCTTGAGTGTGAGTATGTGTGTGTGTGCATGAGAGTGTATGTGTTTTTTTTTTCCATTCTAACTAACATAATTTTCTATTTAGAGTGACCAAGGTTTAAATCCCATTTTGGCATCTTATTGACTGTGTGGTATTGGGCAGTTTAGTTGAAATTACTGAATGGGTTTCCACAATTGCAAAATTAGGAAAAGAATGTATACCTCATCGGGTTTTGAGGAGGAGCATTGTAGGTGCTTGGTAAATGGTGCCTATTTCTATCTGATTCCATTCCATTAATGATGTGGGTTCGTTCTGGGCAAAGTGAAAGGAAAGTACTGACCATGAATTAAAATGTAGAAAAAAAAAAATTTAAGCTATTTTTTGTTCATCTTTGTACATGCTCTTTTATTGTCTTGAAAACCACCTGAACCCAATAGGTAAGCAAGATAATTTGAGTAAATATTGATGCAAGGATCTCTAATCACAGCTCCTCCTCCAAAAACAGATCAGATACAATGGAGATGTCTTTAATTAATTTTTGTGCCTTATAAGATTAAATCTTATTATGTGTAAAAGTTTTATACATCATAAAAGAGACATTGTAAAAGAAAAGGATTATTCAATAAATCTTATTTGGGCAATTGTTTAGCTACTTGGAGAAAAATTCCATTTGGATTCTCATTTAACAGCATAAACCAAAATATATTTTATCAGGCTTAAAAAGGTAAATGTAGAATATCAAACCTAATTTGACTTAGTAGTAATAAAAAGTGATTATTTTTTAATTTCTGGACAGGGGAGGAAGAATTCATAACAGAATAATAGATTCGACTATAGAAAAATATAAAAGTCCTCACTATCTGGAGTATTATGAACAAAATTTAAAGGTAGAAAAACTGAAAGTTATTTAGCTACACATATGACAAAATATTATTGCAATAGTTAATGCAATTACATATATTGATATGACACCAATATGTTGATGGGAAAAAGATATGAACAGATAATTTATTTTAAAAGTATAAATCATAAATTCCTGCTTTAAAAACATGTGTAATGTTACTAAGTTATCAAAAAGATAAATTAAAATGAGATAACATTTTCACCTATTGAATTAGAAAGTATGAGAACAACCTCATATTGCTAAGGATCAGGCTATGTGTACAAAACTGGTGAGAATTAAAGTGGTATGCCATTTTGGAGAGCACTTTGATAATATATGAAAATCTTTAAATGCTTATATTGTTTAACTGAAAAATCCAATCTCAGTTCATCTATGATTATAACATATTCTAAAGTTTAAGAAAAGCTTCATTATAATAATAATAATCTTAATTCACTGGTTGTCTTCCATGTGGCAGATTCAACCTACATACAGTCACTTCTCACTAAAACTCCTAAGTAGCTGAGCCAGAATTTGCACTTGCATTCACTGGCTTTAAAATCTGCGTGGGCTCTACATTACTGTTTTATTCTACTCAGGGTATCTTTTATGATACAATAGTGAAAATTTAGAAATACTTAAAGAATCTATTAATGACGTAATAGTGAAATAAACTGTGATTGACTCATTCCATATAATACCATGCAGCCAGAGAGGTATAGAAAATGCTTACTCTTAATCATTTTAAATAAAAGTAGTAAAAACAAATTTTCTTATTCCTATGATCTCAACTATTTAAAGATAATGGATACAGAGAATGGGAAGGAATACAAGTTAATAGTAGCTGCCTTTGATTTGTGGGTCTATAACGATCATTTTTGTTTATAACTATACTTTTTGGGACTTTCCAAATTTTTGCAGTAAGAATGAATTACCTTATGTTCAGGAAAAGTAAATTTGAATTTAAAAATTCATGGAGGTTTTCTTCTTCTCAGGGGAGAAGAAGAAAATACATAGTGGGGAATGTATTGTCCTTATTCAGTTAAGTTCTTAGTAACATACACTGCTCAACAAAAGAAAAATGCTTGAAAGATCAACAAATCCAATGAAAAGAGGCAATTGTTCTGAGGTTAGGTCATTATTAAAATGTGTAATTAGGAAAAATCTGTTGGCACTGTATAAACAAATAGGAATATCTGTATTAACACTGCAGAATGAAAACAGTTCTAAAAATATAGGTCTTGAAATTATAAGTCAAGGAAGAAGATCCAAGTAATAAATCTAATAAAGAGAGTTAAGCTTCTAACATAATTGGAAAACAGTTTTTCTTGTTAATGACGTGCCCTATTAATATATATGGCATTTAGGAAATTAAATATCTTGATAAATTGTTTGAAAATATTTTTCATAGGTACCAAAACAAGGAAAATATTTTTTAGCTGCCATTATTAAACCCACTCAAACTGATTTTTTTTTTAAAGACATTCCTGGAGAAAAAAGCTCCATCTCTTTGAGCCACATCTAGCCTTAGAAAATAAGCTTTATCATAACACATGTAGGACAAAAGTAGTGATTTTGTATTTATTCTTATTTTCATGGTACAATCCTCTAACTTCCATAATTAATGCTGTAATGATTTGATTATGATCAGTTTGTGGGATTATTAGCCACTCTTTGTTTCTTCTCACTTCATTAACTAGCAAACTAGGCACAGACTGTTGATAATAACCAGTTTCTCATGGACTGTTGCTCAGTATTACCAAATCATTTTACTTTTATGAAACTATTTCCATTAGAAAATGAATAGTTTTTCTATTTTTTTCTTTTTTAGCACATATCAGTATGACAGTAAAGTAAATATGCCTTTATCACCTAGTTACCAATTATTTTTTTGCAAGAAGCAGCAGCACCCATTCAATGTTTCAATTACTGTCAGATTAAAAGTTGTTTTTTTCAATCAATTTCCTAAGTAAGTGAACTAGTTTTGCTAAAATGGCACTGCTCAATTCACCCGGTATCTTGCTAACAAGAGTGTCAGAAAAAACAAGTTGGAATTTTAAAAGTAATAGTGGTAGCTTGGCTCTTCTTGTTGAGGGATTATAATATGAATTTGATTGAATTTGGGCAAGTTGTGATTAGGGAGGCAGACCAAATTTAGCCCATTTGAAGTGTACTTGTTCTCAGGTGCCTGGTAAATTTTCTGATTTGAATGAACTGGAGTCTACCAGCATTGCCTCTTTTTTTTGTTTATCTAAAAATATATATAAATGTAATTGATATTTATTTCCCGTGAATCCCTCAAATTGTTTCCCTTTTCCCATTTTTCTAGTGGATTATCTTTTTCTTTTTGTTTGTAAAAACTTTCAATATAATGCAGCTATTAATTTTTGCAATTCAAATTTCAAATACTTTCTCTTAGTTGCTTTATGTATTTTTAATTTATTTAATTGACAAATATTGTATATACTTATGTACAACATGCTGTTTTGAAACATTCTGAAATGGCTAAATCAAACTAATTAATATATGCATTACTTCTCATAATTTTTTGGGGGGTGAGAACATTTAAAATAATCTATACCTTTACCAATTTTCAATAAAATTATACATTGTTATTAACTATAGTCATCGGGTTGTACAATAGCTCTCTTGAACTTATTCCTTCTATCTAACTAAAATTTTGATCTTCTGGGCAGCATCTCCCCATCTCCCCCCATCTCTAGCCCCTGGTAACCACTCTTCTACTCTCTACTTTTTATGAATCACACTATTTAGATTCCAGATATAAATGAGATCGTGCAGTATTTGTTTTTCTGTGTCTGGCTTATTTCACTTAGCATAATGTCCTTCAGATTCATCCATGTTGTTGCAAATGGCAGATTATCCTGCTTTTTCAAGGCTGAGGAGTATTCCACTGTATATATATATCAAATTTTCTTTACTTACTCTCTGCTGATAGACACTTAGATTGATTCCATATCTTGGATATTGTAAATGACACTGCAATGAACATGAGAAGGCAGATATCTCTTCAACATACTGATTTCAATTCCTTTGACTATATACCCAGAAGTGGGATTCCTGGATCATATGGTAGATCTATTTTCGGTTTGTTGAGGAGCCTTTCATAATGACTGTACTAATTTACATTCTTGCCAAGAGTGCACAAGAGTTCCCTTTTATCCACATCTTTATCAATACTTGTTGTTCTTCATTTTTTTGATCATAGTCATTCTAACAGGTGTGAAGGGATATCTCATTGTGGTTTTATTTGCATTTCGCTGATGATTAGAGATGTTGAACATTTTTTTCATATATCTGCTGGCTATTTGTATGTCTTCTTTTGAGAAATGTCTATTCAGATCTTTTACTCATTTTAAAATTAGGTTATTTATTTTCTTACTATTGAGTTGTGTGAGTTCCTTATATATTTTGGATATTAACTCCTTACCAGATATATTGTTTGCAAATATTTTCTTCCATCCTGCAGATTGACTCTTCACTCTACTGATTGCTTCCTTGGCTGTGCAGAGCTTTTTAGTTTGATGTAATCCCACTTGTCTATTTTTGCTTTTGTTGCCTATTTGGGTTTATATCAAAAAGTCATTGCCTAGACCAATGTTATGGAGCTTTCCCACTATGTTTTCTTCTAGCACTTTTGTAGTATTAATATTACATTTAAGTCTTTAATCAATTTTGAGTTGACTTTTGTATATGGTGTGAGATAAGGGTCTAATTTCATTCTTCTGTGTATGGATATCCAGTTGTCCCAACACTATTTATTGTCCTTTCCCCATTGTGTGATCTTGGCACCTTTGTGCAAAATCACTGACCACAAATGTGTGGATTAATTTTTAGGCTCTCTATTCTGTTCCATTGGTCTATGTGTCTATTTTTATACCAGTACAATGCTGTTTTGATTACTATAACTTTATATCATATTTTAAAGTCAGGTAGTGTGATGCTTCCAGATTTGTTCTCTTTGCTCAAGATTGCTTTGGCTATTTAGGGTATTTGTGTTTCCATGTAAATTTCAGGATTGTTTTTTCAATTTCTATGAAAAATGTTATTTGAATTTTGATAAGGATCATATTGAATCTGTAAATTGCTTTGCATAGTATGGACATTTTAACAATATTAATTCTTCTAAACCGTGAACATGAAATATCTTTTTATTTATTTGTGTCTTCTTCAATTTCTTTCTGCAATGTTTTGTAATTATCAGTACACGGGTCTTTTACTTCCTTTGTTAAAATTATTATTATTAGTGTAGATAGGTTTCTACACTATCACACTAGCCCACACAACCTTTATCAATCCTCTCAGGTTCAGCTGTTTTCTTCTTACCCAAGCACATAGTGGCTAGTGCCTTTTACTCCCATGCTTTTCCCCCTGTGAGCCAGTCCGTGGGTGCTGGATTTAATCCAATTTTATTCAAATGTAAAACAAATTTAAAAGCAATTCAACAAAGTATTATTTCTTGTATGACAATTCCTGTGGATTCTATTTTGGGGCAGCAGTGGAAGGAAAAATGTTTGAGGAGGCCCAAAGTCTGAATCCAGTGATACCTGGTTCTCAAACTAGCCTCCCACAGAACACTGGGACATTGCTATAAAATTTAATCGAGTGGGTGTTTTCCCAAATACTCAGAAAATATTTAAGTTCATAGATAGAATTTTCTGAATTCTAAACTTTTACCTCATAATTTGCTATTGTTGTAAAATCTTGTTAATTGCTGCTGATTGTTTGCTCAGTGGTACGTGCAGCTAAATAAACAATGAACATACAAATGGCAAATTGGACAGCCAATCCAGCTCTTTCATCCCATCATAAGGTAAATGGGTTTGTCTTATATAGGTTTGACTTGATAAAATATGTTTTTCTGAAAACTTTTGTGTGTTCTGGGAGTGTGGAGACCTGTATCACTTTAGAGATGCTGAAAAATTTTTGCATTGCCTTCAGAAACTCTGAGTGGTTCTGTGAACAAAATCCTACAAAGCAAAGGGGATGATGTGCCAAAATTTAAAGTCAGCAAGAGGTCTTTGATTTCAATCTTGTTTTATTTCTGTTACGGTGCAAATTTTTACTGTAGTGTCTCTGTTATTTTAAGTCATTTGAAAAGCCAAGATTTCAGCAAAGTCTATTGAAGAGAAAGTCTATTGAAGTCTATTGAAAGTCTGTTGAAGTCTATCTGAAGGGAAAACATGTTGAACCTAAATACAAAGCTTATATCCAATCATGAGGGGAGGGTTCAACAGACCTTAATTCATGACAATTTTTGTCTTGTAAAGGGATATGGGAAGACTTCTAGGACTGATTTGAAAATAGTTGAAATGGATTTTGTAGAAATTTTAACTTTTGTAAAATTTAACAAATGAATAATAATTCTACAGGTATAGGGTATCAGTGTTTATTAGAGTTGAAGGAATTCTGGGACATAAGTTTCTCTTCCAAATATGGAGTCTATTTATTTGTTGCTTTAATTTTTTTATTTTTAATTATTATGGGTACACAGTAATTATTTATATTTATAGGGTACATGTGATGTTTTAATCATACATTGTGTATTAATCAAATAAGTATAATTGGGGTACCCATCACTTCAGGCATTTATCATTTCTTTGTGTTAGCAACATTTGAATTCCACTCTTTTAATTATTTTACAGTATACTGTACCTTATTGTTGATTATGGTTACTTTGTTGTGCTATCAAATATTGTTCATTCTATCTAACTGTCTAACTATATTTTTTGTACCCATTAACAATCCCCACTTTACCCTCTTCTCCCCACTACACTTTCCAGCCTCTCGTAACCATCATTCTACTCTCTGTCTCTATGAGATCAATTATTTTTAATATTTAGCTCCCACATATGAATGACAACATGCGAGACTTGTCTTTCTGTGTTTGGCTTATTTCATTTAATATAATGTTCTTCAGTTCCACCCATGTTGTTGCAAATGGCAGGATTTCATTCTTTTTTACATCTATATAATGTTCCATTGTGTATATGTACCACAATTCTTTATCTATTCATTTGTTGATGGACACTTAGGTTGATTCCAAATCTTGGCTATTGTGAATAGTGCTGCAATAAACATGGCAGTGCAGATATCTTTTTGATTTACTGATTTTCTTTCTTTTGAATATATACCCAACAGTGGGATTGCTGGTTCATATGGCAGTTCTATTTTTAGTTTTTCGAAGAATCGCCATACTGTTTTCCATAGTGGTTGCACTAATTTACATTCCCACCAACAGTGTACAAGGGTTCCCCTTTTTCCACATCTGCACCAGTATTCCTTTTTGCCTGTCTTTTTGATAAAAGCCATTTTAAGGAGCGGGATGATATCCCATTGTATATTTTATATCTGTATATTATGGGGGTACAAATGTTTACATTATGTATGTAGCCCTTGCCCCCCCCCGACCCCCCGAGTCAGAGCTTCAAGCATGTCCATCCCCCAGATGGTGCACATCACACTCATTATGTATGTATATACCCATCTCCTCCTCCCCCCTTCTCAGCTACCTGACGCCTGATAAATGTTATTCCTATATGTGCACTTAGGTGTTGATCAGTGAAACCAATTTGATGGTGAGTACATATGGTGTTTATTTTTCCATTCTTGGGATACTTCACTTAGTAGAATGGGTTCCAGCTCTATCCAGGGAAATACAAGAGGTGCTATATCACCATTGTTTCTTATAGCTGAATATATTCCATGGTATACATATACCACATTTTATTAATCCACTCATGTATTGATGGGCACTTGGGTTGTTTCCACATCTCTGCAATTGTTAATTGTGCCACTATAAACATTTTAGTGCAGATGTCTTTTTAATAGAATGTCTTTTGTTCTTTTGGGTAGATGCCCAGCAATGGGATTGCTGGATCAAATGGTAGATCTACTTGTATCTCTTTAAGGTATTTCCATATTGCTTTCCACAGAGGTTGCACTAGTTTGCAGTCCCACTAGCAGTGTATAAGTGTTTCTATCTCTCCGCATCCATGCCAACATTTATTGTTTTGGGACTTTTTGATAAAGGCCATTCTCACTGGAGATAAGTGATATCTCATTGTGATTTTGATTTGATGATCATTCCCTGATGATTAGAGATGTTGAGCATTTTTTCATATACCTGTTGGCCATTTGTATGTCTTTTTTTGAGAAATGTCTTTTTCCCATTTTTAATCAGATTATTAAACTTTTTTCTTATAGAATCATTGGAACTCTTTATATATATTAGTTATTGATCCCTTGTCAGATGGGTAGTTTGTATTTTCTCCCATTCTGTTGTTTGTTTCTTCACTTTGTTGTTTGTTTCCTTTACTGTGCAGAAACTTTGTAGCTTAAATTAATCCCATTTATCCAATTTTGCTTTGGTTGCCTGTGCTTTAGGGGGCACTAATTACTCAAGACGTCTTTGCCCAGACCAGTGTCCTGCAGCATTTCCCCAATGTTTTCTTTTAGTAGTTTCATAGTTTCAGGTCTTAGATTTATGTCATTAATCCATTTTGATTTGATTTTTGTGTATGGTGAGAGTTAAGGGTCTAGTTTCATTCTTCTGCATATGGATATCCAGTTTTCCCAGCACCATTTATTGAAGAGATTTTCCTTTCCCACTGTATGTTATTGGCAACTTTGTTGAAGATAAGTTCACTGTAGATATGTGGATTTATTTCTGGGATCTCTATTATGTTTCATTGGTCTATGTGTCTGTGTTTATGCCAGTACCATGCTATTTTGGTTACTATAGCTCCGTAGTATAATTTGAAGTCAGGTAATGTGATTCCTCCAGTTTTATTTTTTTGCTCAGGATGGCTTTGGCTATTCTGGGTCTTCTGTGGTTACATATATATTTTTGGGTTATTTTTTCTATTTCTGTGAAGAATATCATTGGTATGTTGATGAGGATTGCACCACATATGTAGATTGCTTTAGGTAGTATGGACATTTTAATAATGCCAATTCTTCCAATCCCTAATCTTGGCATATTTTTCTATTTTTTTATGTCCTCTTCAATTTCTTTCATCAATGTTTTATAGTTTTCATTATAGAGATCTTTCACTTTTTTGGTTAAGTCTATTCCTAGGTATTTCATTTTATTTGTAGCTATTATAAGTAGGATTACTTTCTTGGTTTCTTCTTCAGATTGTTTACTGTTAGCATAGAGAAATGCTACTGATTTTTGTATTTGATTTTGTATCCTGCAACTTAGCTGAATTTGTTTAGCAGTTTTAATAGTTTTTTTGTGGAGTATTTAGGTTTCTCCAGATATAAGATCATATCATTTGCAAACAAGGATAATTTGACTTCTTCCTTTCCAATTTGGATGCCTTTTTTTTTCTCTTGTCTGATTGCTCTAGCTAGAACTTCCAGTTACTATGTTGAATAACAGTGGTAAAAGTGGGCATCCTTGTTTTGTTCCAGATCTTAGAGAAAAGGCTTTCAGTTTTTCCCCATTCAGTATGATACTAGCTGTGAGTCTATGGCTTTTTTTGTGTTGAAATATGTTCCTTTTATATCCAGTTTTTCGAGAGTTTTTATCCTGATATATATACATTACTTTTATATTTAAACATATGCAATGTAATTATAACTTGGTTGGTACCCATATACTTTTTTCTAGTAATGTTTTCTGCTAGAAAATTTATTTTTAGTTTATAAGATAGACCTAAGCATATCAATGTTTCATGTCATTCAACAAAGAGTTCTATGATTTTTAAGCAATTTGTCACCTGTATGTGAGTTGTCTTTAGTGAGTTTGCACATGATTTACTGTAGATGTTGGGACATTACTATGAGCAACAATTTAGCCTGAAAAGTGACTGTGGCTTGATTTTGTTTAATCTGTAAAATGGGAATAATGATAATGTCTCCTTCTTAGGGTTGTTGTGAGCATTAAATGAGGCATTGCTTACAAACTGCTTGTTGTAGTGCCTGACCATAGTAAGCATTCATTAGAGGTTAGCTATTATTACCTAAAGCACAGAAGTGGTCATGGGATTGTTTTGAAGGTCCTATAGAAGAGCTGTGCATCATTGTAGAGATTCCTCCCTTTTAAATGGAAGGAACAACGATGATAATATTCCTGGCCTATTAACTTCAAGCATTTATTGTGAGGATCAATTGAGATAATGCTCATTAATCTATGTTGCAAATTTAAAATACCCTACACACATAATATATCAAAGTTGCAAAGTTAACAACTATTCACACCAAGAAAAAACTCTCTTTGTAATTATAAAGACCCATCAGGTTAAGAGAAACTGTCAAGTTTTATTTTATGATTTTCACTGTTTTATTCTCCTTAATTTAACTTTTTTTAAATACAGCTTTTCTAACCTTGGCTTTAAGGTATCTCTTTCCATAATGTCTTTCAAATCTGACAAGCTGAGTACTAGTACAGTGTTTTAGTTTAGTTCATGCTGTAAAGCAAATTCAGGCATAGTGTAGCATCTCAGAATGCTAAAAAATCCTCCTTCAGGTGGCAAGCAAGCCTCTGCCCAGAATCTCAGTCTGACTCTGTAAGGGTTTCTAGTTAACTTTTTTCTCTGCAGAAACAGCAGAGGGAGCAGTGGTCTCTCCCTATCTAAACAATCATAATGGCTTTTAAACATATGGTGGACCTTGCGTGATTAAATTAAAAAAAAAAAAAAAGAGTTTGAATGGAAATATAAAATTCAGAATATGAACGCACGTTAATTATCTTAATAATGCTGGCAAGTTTTGACTGATTCAAAGTGAAATTGTTCAAGACCACAGGTCATTATGAAGTAAAACTGAGAGCTACTGAGTAACTTTAACACAACATAATTTAGAAAATATTAGTCGTAGGAAGTAGAGGGGAGTAGAAAGGTAAGAATTCCTGAAATCATTTAACAAATATTCATTGAGTACTTGCTATCTCAGATCATGAACTAAATTATGGAACTGTAGAGATAAACCAGATTCAATCTGGGGAGGTAGGAAGGAAAAAGTTAGGAAAAGCCACTCAAAGAAAATAATATCTAGTTTCTAAATAAGGTTTCTAAATAAAATGTTTTTTGAATGAATTAAAGCTAATAGTATATGTATTAATAATACAAAATTAGAATTTTTATATGGTGTTTTAAAGTTTCTGTGCTTCTACATATATTACTCATTTAATTACATTTACAGTGTCAGAGATAGTAAATTGCAAAGGTAGGTCACTGACTATAAATCAGTGAGCTTTATACTCATTATATAAGGTGCGCACAATTTTTCTTTTTAAAATAAGGAATATCTGCTTGCAAATACATTCTTAGAGAATGAATATATTCCTTTAGTAAAGGGCAATGAGCTCTTTTATTATAGAAGTTATTTTCCTAGTTAATGGAAATAATTTAAAACTATTAAGTCCCTATATTTAGAAGATCAAGAAAGTTTACCAGAGGAAATATACCTAAATATACACAAAATCCTAGCAAGAGTTTCCTTGAGATCTTCAGACAAGTTTTAGTTGAAGGAAGTACAGGGTTATGCCACTCAGAAAACTTCTTAAATTGAGAAGAAACGATCCAAGGAATTTTAGTAGTAGGTCTGATAGAACATCTGAGATAATATATCATGTTTGTCTGTTCTCAAGATTTCTTTGAATTTGTTAGATTAGGTCACTCACCTCATATTAAGACCTAATTTTTGGATCAGAAGAAAGTTACCCAAATATAGTTAACTTTGAATTCATTAAATAATTCATTAAACTATGTGAATAAAGTCATTTTTTTTTTTTTTGAGACATGGTCTCCCTCCGTTGCCCAGGCTCGAGTGCAGTGGCACAATCATAGCTCACTGCAACATTAAACTCCTGGGCTAAAGCCATCCCACCTTGACCTCCCAAAGTTCTAAAATTACAAGCATGAGCCACTGTGCCCAGCCAAGTCACCTGGATTCAGAAATACGTCTTTGAATTCTACTAGACTGATAGCTCTTCAGGGATGATATTCATAACTTAATGTACACATATTTGTATCTCCTGCTCTGGCACAAAATCACCTCTCAACAAATGTTGAATGAATAAACAAATGGGTGAATGAATGAATATTGAGTAGAAACAAAGGATTGCAAAATTTATTATTTTGTTGAGTCAATCCTTCTCCATGTTCTCTTGTGAACTTACAGCCAAAAAATTTTCCAGGAATACTTGTTCGAGGTGTGCAATATTTGCCAAAATCTCACTCACTAGGGAGGATTTTTGTCTCTGACAGAAAAAGAAACAGCCCTGTCTCTTATATGTACATTACCAGAAAGAATGTCACAGGTGATGACCTTCACAGTAAGTTTGTTGTCAGAAGTTTCACCTTTATAATGTAAAGTAGACTGAGAATTCATTGATGCAGATAGGTACATTCTTTTAAGGTATACCTCTCCCCAGAAATCCTTTCTGATAGATTAACCTGATGGCATAAATTCAGTCACAAGGGAGGTAGAATTCCCTGATCTGAAACATAATTGGGAAGGAGGCTAAATAAAGCAAGAAGTAGGACAGAACAGATGGGAGAGAAGAGAGATGTGTTTGTCAATAGAAAGAACATTCTGAAGAAAGTCTCTTTCTGCAATCCCATCTCTAAAACCTTGACCATCTCAAATATTACCACCTTCCAGGAATTTTCCCATGTAGCATCTTCTACCAGAGCATCTTGTGTTTTTCTTATGGTATTCACTTTACCCTATCTTGATATTTTTTAACTTTTAATTGTGAAATAATTTTAAGTTTATGAAAGAGTTGCAAAGATAGTACAAAGATTTCCCACATACACTTCACCTCGCTTCCCCTAAAGTTAGCACGTTACATACACATAGTAATAGGGGCAAAAACTAGAAGTTAGCATTGATACAGTAATACTAACTGAATTAATGTTTCCTTTAAATTTCCTGTTTTTCTACTAATTTCATTTTTTTTTTTTTCTGTTCAAGGATCCAATCCAGGATACTACACTGCAGTTAGTCATCATGTCTACGCTGTCTTCTGTTAATATAATCCGTGACAGGTCCTCAGTCTTGTCTTTCATGACCTTCATATTTTTACAGAATACTGGTTCCTCAGTTTGGACTTGTCTGATACTTGCTCTTAATTAGACTGAGGTTGTACATTTTGGGAGGAAATGGCACAGGGGTGATAGGCGCTTTTCATTGCATTCCATTAGGGGATACACGATATCAGTGTGTCTAATTACGGGTGATATTAACCTTGGTCACTTGGTGAAGGTGGTAACTTCTTCGCTGTAAATTTACTATTTTCCCCTTTCCATAGTCTGTTCATTAGAAGTGGGTTAATAAGTGAGTCACTAAGTTCACTTAAGGGAAAGAAAATTAAGCTTCTGAAGGAAGGAGTATTAAAGAATTTGTGGATATATGTTAAAATTAATAAATAATGAATATTTTATTAATATTAATAAATATTTTTAATGAATAAATATTTCATAAATATTTTTGAGAAGAAATACTTTGAGAACATGTCAATATTCAATTCCTTTTTAAAGTTTCTTCTTGCCTTTATACCTCTATAAGTAATGTGTCTTTTTTCTCTATTTCCTTCAACATTTTCTTTTTGTTTTTAATTTTCGGCAGTTTGTATTTAACATGCTTAGGCATACTTTTGTTTTTGTTTTCATTTGGATTGTTTGCTGGTTTGTTTGTTTTTTGGCGTATACTCCAGTTGGTGTTCACTGTGCTTTGTGGACCAATTTTGTATCTCTCATTATGTTTGGAAAATTCTGGGCCATTATATCTTCAGGTATTTCTTCTGCACCATTCCTTCTCTTCTCTTCTCTTTTCACCTAATTCCAGTTAGGCATATGTTAGACTGCTTGATATTGTTTCACAGCTCTGGGGTGCTCTAGTCTTTTTATTTATTTTTTTTACTTTATTTTCTATTTGCGTTTCGCTTTATGTGATTTCTAGCAGCTGAAATTCAAGTTCACTGATTCTTTCTTCGGTTGTGTTGAGTCTACTGATTAGCCCTCTGAAGTGATTTTTCATCTCTTGCTGTGTTTTTGATGTCTAGCATGCCCATCCGATTTTTTGTAAAGTTTCCATCTCTCTCTTGGATTTACCTATCTGATCTTGTGTGTTGTCTACTTTTTCATTAAAGTCTTTAACGTACTGAAAAAAATGTTATTTTACATTTGAGAGTTATCTGTGTCATATCTGAGTCTGCTTATGATTATTGCTTTGTATTTTCAAAGTGAGTTTTTTTTGCTTGCTTTTTAAAAATGTGTCCTCATGTTTTGATGCAAGCAAGACCTATTGCAGGACAGTAGATGCTGAGGGAAATGTTCTTCGTGTTTGGAGATGAGCACACTTTTGATTCTGGTAGGCCTTAATAGGGGGTTTGTGCTGACCTGGTTCGAAGTCAGGCTGCATTCAAGGTTTGTTGTTGCTGCAATTACCCTCAGTGTTCCCAGGCTTCAAATTCTTGTAATAATTCCTCTAGTTTTCAGGATGTGGGCTGGTATGAAAAAGATTATTTTCTCAATGTCTACTGCCCCTTGGTATACAATCTTCCTGTTGTAAGATGCCCAAGTAATAATTTCTTTCCTCTCTTCCAGCTGTAAAAATTCCACTGTTATTTTTACTTGATGCTTGCTCACCTGGTGGTAGCTGGTTGGAGAGAATATTCTGGTTAAGCTTCAGACTTAGTGAGGCATCGTGTCCCTGGGTCTCTGGACTATGGTCTTCTCATATGCCCCTACTTCTCTCCCAGTGGAATTAATTATTTCCTTTTTCTGTTGTCTTCCAGCTGCCAAGAGTTACCACCAGTTCCCTAAGGTTGCAGTTTTTACTGCTCCTTCCTCTGCAAATCAAGGCTTCCATTTCATAGGAGAAATACAAGTGATTGGTTAAGCCAGAGTTTTGTCAGCAGCTACTAAATGCCAAGTAAGAAAAACATGTTTTCCTCTACACCCAGCACCCTAAGAAAATCTTTATCAGTGTCTTAGCCTGTTCCTGATGTTATAATGAAATACTAAAAGACTGCATAATTTATAAATAATAGACATTTATTTCTCACAGTTCTGGAGGCTGGGATGTCCAAGGTCAAGGTACTGGCAGAGGCCTGGTAAGAGCGTGCTCTTTGCTTCTGAGATGTCTCTGTGCCACTGCATCCTCTGGAGGGGACTAATGCTGTGTCTTCACATGGCAGAAGAGCAGAAGGAGGCAGCTCTTTGAAGTCTCTTTAAAAAGGGTATTAATCCCATTCATGTGGGTGGAGCCCTCATAGCCTAATCAACTCCCAAGGGCCCCGCTTATTAATATCATCACCTTGGGGGTTAAGTTCCAACACATAAATTTTGGAGGGACACATACATTCAAATTGTGGCAGTTAGAATTCTCCTTAGTCTTCCCTGTGAATGCCTGGTGGGTTCATGGAGGCAAAGCCTGCAAGAGCATGCTCCTATACTTGTGATCCTTTGGGGCTTGGTGCTCTCATCCAAGCTCACCCTCATCATCTAGCAATTCACTGAAAATTTTTAGCTGTATCACCCTACAAGCTAATATGGTGTCTGGTGTTGACCGCCTCATGTAAGCAAACACTTGGGTCCTGTTTCTCCCTGAAGGCACCTGTATCTCCCCAGTCTTAAGGTCACTTGGTGCCCCTGAAACCACAATTCTTTAGTAGGTTCAAGAAAAGTCATTAATTTGCAGTTTGGACATCTTTGGCCTTGCTATAAGGCAGCAGTAACACTCTTTCCCACTTTCTATGTCTCTGAGCTGAAAAACTCTGTTCTTGATTTTAATCATCATCTATGCCATATTTTGTCTTTATTCCCCACTATCATATTTCTCAAAATTCACCGTGCATAAGAACCAACTGAGAAGCACATGAATAATATATATTTTTGTGTCCCACCTTCAGAAAACGTGATTCAGTAGTATGAAGTAGACAAAAGAAACTTACATGTTAATATCCATTAAATTTAAACTAGTTGGATAGGAGCAGAATTGGGAAGAAATTTTCCTTGGAATATCTTACCCTTTCCTCATGTTTATGAAGCCTACCCATAATTTAAGGTTCAGCTGAAGTTTCAAATCTTCCCATCATCTTCTCAGAATCTACAACATGGGAGCAGTTTAGGGGCAGTGAGTCAAGAAACCTGCTTTTAGCTCCTAGTTTGTCAGTACTTAGTTGTGTGATTTGGCTAAGACACTTAAAGCTTGCTGAAATTCATTTTGGCCTTTGATTTTAAAAATATAAGAGTGGAATAGACTTTGAATCATAAATATGAGTAACCATGAAAATCACTTGGGGAGGTGTTTATTTTCACTCATATGTATGTGTGTATATATTTACATATACATACAGACATTATACATACATACTTATATGTATATATACATGTATACATATACATACTAGAAAGTATATATAATATATTAATATATATGAATTACAGATACTAGTGTCTATCCCTGCAGATGATGATTCAGTTATCTGAGGTATTTTTTTAACCTCCATAGATGATTCTAAGGATCAGTCACATTTGAAAACCACTAGATTGTATGCTTTCCACATTCTCAAGTCCAACCCTCTATCTCCATCCACTGAACACCTCTGATGGGCTTTCATCACCATAAAGTAGTGACTAAAAATATATTATATTGTTTCATTTCCATTTATGTTATCATTCCAAATACCGTTGCAATATACTTGATGGTAAAAACTATGTATTATCCTTCTTTTCTTTTGAATAGAGTTCCTAGCACAGTTTGTAGAATCCTGCAAGCGAGTTAGTAATATTTTGTAGACTATTGGATTGAAAATAGCCAGAAGTTAGAAGTCAGGGAGGAAAGGGAAGCTGGAGATGGGTGGGAGATACAGGTGTCTTGGTCTTAGCAGCACAAATAGAATATCTTGGCAGAGAGATTTTAAATAGATTGGGTAGGTGACAGAGGGGAACCTGGAAGAGAAGAAGGTGGCAGTAGTCAAGGTAACCAAGCAGTTGATGAGCATCTTGGGAGTTTCCGAAATGCAGAGGAGGATGTGATACCTGGGAGCGTGTGAGGGAAGAGTAGGGGAGACAAAGGGAGAGATAATGAGGGGAGGCAGCTGCATTTCTAAGGGCTAAGGAGAGTTTTCAGGATGAGATGGAAAAGTCTAAAGTTCGAGAACGAACACAGATGTGTAGCACAAAGATTCCAGAAAGCTTTAAATCCTGAAAAATCAAAAGAAGTCGAGTTTTCGAATTCGACTTAATAATGAGGTATGAGAAGTAAATGCTGTTCTGCTCATCCAGGGCAGGACAGCGTCATGCACTGTCAAGTAAGAAGAACCAATGTTGCTTTATTTCACTGATTCTGTTAGTATAATAACCTCCAGGAAGGAAGTGCTACAT
>RJWJ010008876.1:37542-52081 GCA_004363605.1 Indri indri
CCTCTGATGGGCTTTCATCACCATAAAGTAGTGACTAAAAATATATTATATTGTTTCATTTCCATTTATGTTATCACTCCAAATATCATTGCAATATACTTGATGGTAAAAACTATGTATTATCCTTCTTTTCTTTTGAATAGAGTTCCTAGCACAGTTTGTAGAATCCTGCAAGCGAGTTAGTAATATTTTGTTGACTATTGGATTGAAAATAGCCAGAAGTTAGAAGTCAGGGAGGAAAGGGAAGCTGGAGATGGGTGGGAGATACAGGTGTCTTGGTCTTAGCAGCACAAATAGAATATCTTGGCAGAGAGATTTTAAACAGATTGGGTAGGTGACAGAGGGGAACCTGGAAGAGAAGAAGGTGGCAGTAGTCAAGGTAACCAAGCAGTTGATGAGCATCTTGGTTGGGAGTTTCCGAAATGCAGAGGAGGACGTGATACCTGGGAGCCTGTGAGGGAAGAGTAGGGGAGACAAAGGGAGAGATAATGAGGGGAGGCAGCTGCATTTCTAAGGGCTAAGGATAGTTTTCAGGATGAGATGGAAAAGTCTAAAGTTCGAGAACGAACACAGATGTGTAGCACAAAGATTCCAGAAAGCTTTAAATCCTGAAAAATCAAAAGAAGTTGAGTTTTCGAATTTGACTTAATAATGAGGTATGAGAAGTAAATGCTGTTCTGCTCATCCAGGGGAGGCCATGCACTATCAAGTAAGAAGAACCAATGTTGCTTTATTTCACTGATTCTATTAGTATAATAACCTCCAGGAAGGAAGTGTAGCCCATAAGATATTTAAAAGTACTGTTTGTGGCCCACCCCTGAGGTCTCACTGCAAGGACTGGGAGTGAGCAAAAATTGATGATTTTGAATTGTCTTGTTCAGAAATTACCATGGTGTCCATGTTTCTTTGCAAAGGAGACTCAGTTGTTCAGTTGTTATACTAAACAAGAAGTAATCCTCCCTCCCCCTTTTTTTTTTGAGGCAGGGTCTCACTCTGTTGCCCAGGCTAGAGTACAGTGGTGTCATCATTGCACATTATAACTTCAAACTCCTGGGCTCAAGTGATCCTCCCACCTCATACACCCGAGTAACTGGCACAACAGGAATGTGCTGCCATGCTCGGCTAATTTTTAATCTTTTTTTAATTTTTTGTAGAGACGGAGTTTCTCTATTACCCAGGCTGGTCTCAAACCCTCAGCTCAAGCAATCCTCCCACCTTGGCCTCCCAGAATGGTAGAATTATAGGCGTGAGCCACTGTTCCTGGCCCTAATTCCTTTTTTAAAAGGTATCTCTGAAGATCAGAGATCACTGATCCTGTGAAGAGAAGGTAGTCATCAAAGAAAACATATCCACAGACTTAGAGAGTTTAGGTCAGAGAGGCATAGAATTGCCATGTTACAAAGCCAAAGTGTAACAGAATATTTGACAGAAGACAAACCTGGAAAATTCTCAACATCTCTAATCATCAGGGAAATGCAAATCAAAACCATGATCAGATATCACTTAACTCTAGTGAGAATGGCTTTTATCAAAAAGTCCCCAAACAACAAATGTTGATGCAGAAAGACAGGACCACTCATACACTGCTGGTGGTACTGCAAACTAGTACAACCTCTGTGGAAAGTAGTATGGAGATACCTCAAAGGACTAAAAGTAGAATTACCATTTGATCCAGCAATCCCACTACTAGATATTTACCCAAAGGAAAAAAAGACATTCTATAAAACAGATATCTGCACTCAAATCTTTATAGCAGCAAAATTCACAATTGCAAAGATGTAGAAACAACCCAAGTGCCCATCAATACATGAGCAGATTAATAAAATGTGGTATATGTATACCATGGAATACTACTCAGCCATAAAAAGATGATGAACTAATACCTCTTATATTAACCTGGATGGAGTGAGAGACCATTCTTCTAAGTTAAGTATCACAAGAATGGAAAAATAAACACCACATGTACTCACGATTAAGTTGGTACTAATCGATCAACACTTTTGTGCACATATGGAAATAACATTCATTGGAAATCAAGCAGGTGGGATGGGGAGGAGGGGATGGGTAAATTCACACCCAATGGGTACATTCCACACTATCTGGGGGATGGGCACATTTTGATTCAAATGATATAAAAGCAATTTATGTAACCAAAACGTTTGTACACCCATGATATTCTGAAATAAAAAAAGAAAAGAAAATGATCAACTGGTCGAGGTGGTGATTTTATATATGTGCAGGAGCAAAGATGTGGGGCCAGTAAGATGGAAATAGGCATCCTGGCATGGAGAGGATAGGACCTAGAGAGGAGACTCTGCTCTGGGCCAGACCATTCCCACCTCCTTGTTCTAGGCTTATCATAAGTTTTGCATGAGATGAATTCGTTGGCAGAACCTCCTATGTATCCATTCCAGTTCATTGGATTTTAACATGTATCTAGGTAACATTACAAGTATTGGGTCATCGGATCTCTGTAAATCCTTTTATCATCTTCATAAAGTTCTGTATAAAAGCACCCTTCTAGGTACCATTAAATGTAAGTACTGAAATTGAGAATAATTTACCTGATAATCATGGTCAAGGTTGCGGTGCTAAAGGCAGTACTCTAGAGTAGACATTGGTGGTGGTGTTTGGCTGCCTAAAACCACCAACCATTCTTAATTTTACTGTTGATTTTAGGGAAATTTCTTCTTTTCATCTGTGGGCAATTTGAGTGTCAGTCATTCATCCTGACCTGCCCTAGGTGCAAGTCAGGCACAAAACTCAAGATATGCTGATTGGACTCATCCAGAATCTTGAGCTGAATGAATCACAAAATAAAGTATTCGGGACTCATTCATTCCAGCATTTGGACCCAAGAGACATTTGAGTCACTGAGTTCTCTTGGTTTGTGGTCCTGCCTGCTTTGTCTCAAAGCCTACTTTTCCAGTTCTGCTTTTATTCTGTCAGTACCTAGTATCGCTCAAATAAATTATCTTTTTAAGTTTACCAAACTTTATCTTTGACGTTTGAACTTTTTGCAAATGTAGTGCAATTTAGCAAATGCAATGGGCAAAACCAGGTGACTATCATCAACATTTTCAGGAGAAAAATTTATATTGGGTGGCATTTTATATTATAGAAGACCAACAGGAAAAAAAAGAAGCAAATATTAGCAACAACTTTGTTACTTGTGGGTGCTCTGGGTGTTCTCTGCTAGGCAATGTAAGTTCAATGCATAGTCAGCTTAGATTTGGCCCACCCGTCTCCCACCATCAGCCTGTGGGACCGAGTACCATGAATATTATCTGAGCAGATGCAGTGGGCATTAGTTTATCTTTAATTACATACATTTTACAGAAGAAGATTGAGCTGAGGAAAGAAAAATAAGGAGCAACCAGCTCCCATATGCACACAGGCTACAGAAATTATGCAATGGGAAATATAGATCCAAAGTATCAGAGCAGGGATTAAAAAAGGGCCCCCAGGTGCACCAGTAAAATAAAATATATTTAAGCATCTAAGGCAGACCATCTGAGCACCATGGGATGAGCATATAGGCAAAAGCACAGGCTCTGAAATGTGATTTCCTCCTTTCAAATCCACACTCCTCCACTGATTAGCATTGTGACCCAGGCAAGTTACAGGATCTCTCTGTGCCTCTTTTTCCTGATGTATTAAATAGAAATAATTGTAATAGCTACCTTACAAGCATTTTATTTTAGGACTAAATGAGTTAATACAAATTCAGTGCTTAGAGCAGTGCCCGATGGATATTAAGTATTTAATAAATATTAATTATTAAAAAAAAATTGGTAAATATGATTGGGGTTGATTAGTCAGCTTCTTTTCAGGTGCTTTTCCCAGAGCGTGGATGGGAGGAATGAAGGAAGAGCACTGAGCTGGAATCAGCGGTGAGTGAGGATCCAGGAATGTTCTCCTCCCAAACCCACACCTAAATTTGGAGGCAAATAGATGTAGCATAATATAGCCTGGAGGAAAACTCACTGAACCTACATGGAAAAAAATTAGGTGAAATTCTTTTGCCCCTTTTTCTTTCTATTTTTTAAAAATTTTGCTCCACTATAATGGCCGAAAAATTCTTAACCTCTTTGTTTCCTCATTTATGAAATAGGCACCATAACTCTCTGTGGAGTGAAATTATCTGTGTGAGAGCATTTTGCCAAGTCATATAAAGTTTATATTATTCAGTACTCTTTCACTTGCAAGTGAAGGAAACTCAACTAGTTAAGAAGGTAAGTGGAATTAATTGGCTGATGAAACTGGAAAGGATATTGAGTATTTTACAGAACTGAAGGATAAGCTGTAGAAACCTGGTCCTAAAAGGCTGGAAGGTCTTCAATATGACCTGGATGCTTTCTTTCTCTCTAAGACTGTTCTGTGGCACACTTCCAGAGGGCCTCTTTCACATGGTATTCTTGGGGAATACACTCCCACAGGGCTGTGGTCCCTAACCCCCCGGCTGCTGACCCCCACAGGTCCGTGGCCTGTTAGGAACTGGGCTGCACCACAGGAGGTGAGCGGCAGGTGAGCAAGCAAAGCTTCATCTGTATTTAAAGCCATTCCCCTTTGCTCGCCTCACCACCTGAGCTCCACCTCCTGTAACAGCAGCAGCGGCATTAGATTCTGATTATGGTGAGTTGTATAATTATTTCATTATATATTATAATGTAACAATAATAGAAATAAAGTGCACAATAAATATAAAAAGCTAGAATCATCCTAAAACCATCTCCCCCACCCTCCATCCCCCATCCATGGAAAAATTGTCTTCCATGAAACCAGTCCCTGTTGCCAAAAAGGTTGGGGACTGCTGCTGTAGGGCACAAGGTAGAATACAAGGTGAACGGAGCCCTTTGGAGACATGCCATGCTCTCCCCCTGCTTGACTTTGCTTCTCTTTGCACATTATTCTCTTCTGTACCAGATACGTTTCCTCCTGAAGGCTTAATACAGCCACAAGGAGCTTTAGCTTGTATCCTTCCAACACTGCAGCAGAAACAAAACAGAGTCTTTCCTTTTAGCTCAAGTAGGATTCCGATTGTTCTGAACTGGGTCATGTGCCTATTCCTGAACCACTGCATCCTGGGGGCTGGGGCCTTCTGGTTGGATGAGCCTTGGTCATGAGCTCACCCCCGTGAGTGTGTACAGTATATGGTGGCTGGCGTGTGTGTGCGTGTGTAATACATGACTGAAAGCCCCTTGAATCATGAGGAATAGAAGAGGGGTTCTGTTATCTAAAGAAGGGAAATGTGAAAGACAAACTAACACTACTATAGTCCACCATACGTGAAAGCGTTATTATTTTCTAATGCTTGAGATTATTCACCACTCTTCTACCCGTGAAGAGTGTCTTGTGCAGTAGCTGTAGTTATATGCCTGTGTGGTGTATATTAAACCTGGATTTTCCTATAGGGAAAACAAACTTCTTGCTGAATTAAGATATTTCATTGTAGCTGTACTATTTTTCCTGACCATTATCCTTTTGGAGAATTCTAATACCATCACAAATGAGATATTACTTTTCCATATACTACCTTCATGTGAACGTGCTTTTTAAAGATCCTGAAAAGAGGGGGTAACTATCTCCGTTACTGAAAGGGAAATAGATGAAAGTAGAAATTCAAAGGGCATTCATTTGCTCAGTAAGTCTCCTGAGTGTTCTCACAAATACCAAGAAGTCAGTCTGGCTTTGGGAAAGAAAGCCTGTGTTTATCAGATGTACTTGCTGAGACGCATAAACAAATAGTACTGGGACTGTGGAAATGATATGTGGGTATGTTTCGGGAAATTTAAACACAGGTATTATTCAGTGAGCAAAAGAATGTGTCTGGGAATTGATAACCCTTTGAGGGTTCACTAGAAAGATTAGATATATATATATATATAGAGAGAGAGAGAGAGAAAGAGAGAGAGAGAGAGAGAAACAGAGAGAGAGAGAGAGAGAGAGAGAGAGTGAGAGAGAGAGAGATGAATAATAACATATATAAAACTGAAGGTGAACTGGTGTTCAAGTTTCAAATAATGGTAGAGAGCACTTTCTGTGTTTCCCCCAATTTCTTTATTCATCATTTCTAAGTTTCTATTTATTTTAAAGACTATTCTTTCTTGTCTACACACAACCTTATTGATAGATGTTTAGCCTTTCTTTTTTTTACATCAAGAATTTTTGTCGCTATTCATATCCCACTTTATAGATGATGAAACCAAGGCACGGCGAGGTTAAACAATTTGACGCAGCTTGTTGGCTGGCTCCAGAGCACATGCTCTTAACTATTCCACCTTGCTGCATGTTCGCTAAGTTCAAGGTGTTTGGAATCTGGTAGTTGGTGAATTCTTCTCTTGCAGGAGGCTTTTTGTGTAATCATATAAGATTATTGTATTCGTCCATTTATTCAACGTAGCAATAAGATTACAATTGTTTTGAACATGGACGTGTTCTGAATACAGGGGTAATCTGAGAGCTAGAATTATCTCGTCCTCTTACTAGCTGGGTGAATATGGGTATACTTCTCATGTTCTTCACTTGTAACAAAAGGATCATACTACCTGCTTGACACATCTCAAAAATTATCGGGAGAAAAAGAGATGGGAAGCATGAGTTGAGGAAGCATTGAGAAATTTGGCACCATGAAAATGAAGCAAATTGAAACCAACACCAGCTTTTCACGATCTCTTGTCATCTCCCTTTCCTGTTTTTATCCTGTCTAATTTACATCATAAACTCTCAAGTCTGAAACCATCACCTCTTTATGCAGAGTACAAAGACTGGTGTCACTATTTAATAAAAATGCAAGAAGCAGCAGCAAAGGTTTGAAACTAGATCCACAGACCTAAAGAGAAAGTTATATTGAGTTCCAACTTTAGTTCATTATGTCAAAGTTAAAATAAGGACAAAGATTTATTTTCTTTATTTTCCTAAAACTAGTATAATATAACAATTAAGAAAATGCAATTCAGAGGTGGATTTCCTAGATAACAATTCTGGCTTGGACTCTTAATAATTTTATGGTGTTTTGAACACATCATATTTTATAGATTCTAAGAAACACAATATTTTACATTTTCAAATCTTGTACAATCAATGATATTTTATAACCGCTATTGGCCATGTGGTAGCTGAGATGTATCTGGCTTTGCCTGAGCACACACATGCTTGGTCATTGCTGTTCACGGTGTCATTTCACCTGAGTTATAAGCATTGATGTTAATGCTCATGCTAAGTTAACTTGCCATTGATATTGGCTTCAGAAAATTCACAATATGTTTGGCTTTAAGACAAAAAGTTATCATCTATGGAAAAACAGAGCAGTGTGATTTAAATTTGGTATTTGTGAAACAAATATTCATCATTAGAAGAATGATCATCATGCCAGATGTTCTTGTAAACACACACACCCACACAAACAAAAAAACAAGTGTTTTATGACATCCAAGAGAGAAAGATACCCACAAGTAGCTGAAATTATGTTATATATTTTTTTACTGAGGTGTAGGAGAAGGATTTCCTATCACACCAAGCCAAAGCACATAAAGGCAGGAGAAATTCCAAATTCCTTGATATAAATAAGAAAGACTTGCAAAGCAATGAGGGAGACTGATATGGTACAAGAACTATTTCAACAAATGAGAAATAAAAATTTGAAATAAAAATTTAAAGTGGCAAGAAAAGATTACGTCATAGTTTTGGCAGTGTTTTGCAGCATTTCTCCTCTTTTATTTGTATATTAAAAAAATTATAAAGAGCTGATGGCCTCCTACAGATGATGAAATGCAGAATCTATCTCATACTTTGTGTGAGGATTCAATGAAACAATGTAGGTAGAATGTTACTGCTGTGTGTAATACATGCTAGCCATTATTACCATCATCATCAAATCACAAAGATCTTTCATTTTCAAATGTGTTCTCTAATAGACTAATGGAAATTGAAAACAATTCAAGAGGGATACATTCTATTTGAGAGTGAAATATGGTAAGTGTTTTGGGGGAGCAGAGGAAAGTTGAATAGGTGAAGTTAGGAAACCTGCCAGGTGTTTGTTTCTCAAGTCAAAGGGAAGACTGGAGTGTAAGACTTCACAGCATGCTCGACATAGGATGATTTTTCCTGTCTTTGACTTCAAGTTACTCTTCTGCAACCTTAAGAGATTGATCCCCAGCAACATGATAGACAAAGCTTCAGCTGTGTTTCCTTAGCCAAGGAAATTGGAGACATTTCTACATACCACCTTGGTTTTTTATTCAAAAAGTGTAGTGTTAATTTCAGTGTACCACTTCACAAAAAGATATTCATAGTTTTAGAATTTGTGATTTTCACAGCTTATTTGGAGCCACAAGCATATTGTAAGGACTTTGTTGAAAAGTTTTCAAGTAAACAAATGTGTGCCTGAGCTCAGTGAATTTACACAATGTTCAAGTACACAGCTGAATTCAACCTCTGAATTTTAATTTTCATCTAACTCAAGCTGTTGCATTACTGGAAACATAAAAGGAAGACTCTATAAAGTCATGAGTGATGCTAATTGGTCTGTGCATTTTTTTTCAGGATCGATTTCCTGGTTAGAAAAACAACATTTTGAGATACTTTCTCAAAGTGTCTCTAAGATTGTGTTCAAGCATCTCTATTAAAAGTTAACTCTCATTTTTTTGACAAACTAATTTTTGATGTTTGAGATACTTACTTGAATGTGTTTGACTTTTATTGATCAAGATAACTCCAGAAAAATGGATTAAGTACATGTCATACACCACCTCCTTCTCACCATGAAAGGTAAGCAGCAAGCAAAAATTATGTGTACTTGACCTTTATCACTTTTATTATTTCAAGAGCACAAAGATAATAACAGCATGTGCTATTCAAGGTTTTAGGAGTGAAAAACATCTCTTAAGCCAGAGGAATTACAGAAATTTTTGTGCAAAAATTTCTGGGTTTATTCTTTAGCCAAATTATTTGGTTTTGTTTTTATAATATAATTTTGATTGCTGCACTCCAATTTGTTTTTTGGTCTTGAAAACGATCAAATATGTAGAAGTGCCTTGGCTATTGGGTACCATAATAACTGTCTCATGAGACAAGTGCTCCAGCAATCAAGCTACCAATCATAATACAGGACCTGCCTCTGGACAAGTGGACAAGTGTGTATCATTGCAAGTCAACTTGGTGTGTTCACTTACTAATATTTTTAACAAAGATATTCTTAGAAAACAGGGAGGAGAAAAATGCTACTCAGGGGCTTCTTTGTTGGCTTAAATTTGTCCCCCAATGTCCAAGCAAGGCATGCCCTGTTTAGTATAAACTATTCAAGCAAAACCTTCCATTACTCACCTTCAGCTTTTCTTCCATGTAGGGGAGAAGAGATTTCTTTTCTCAGGCATCACTATGTTCATGGCTGAGACCCCTATAATGAAAGATTAATAAGAGAGAAACATACAAATTTATTCAATGTCAGTTTTATATGACATGGGAGCCTTTAGAAATGGAGACTCAAAGAAGCAGGGAAACCTGTGTATTTTTATGCTAACTTTGATGAAGAAGTGGATAGTGCAGAAGTAAGACTGAACAAAGGAGGTGTGATCTAATGGTAACAAACTGGGTGGAACTTAGCAAGGACTATTTGTTCAGATTCTTCTCTGTTTCTGTGTCTTCAGCAATAAGGACATTCCCTTCTTCTGGGTGTAGACTGGGCATCTCTGGAATGAAGGGTTTATGACCCATATCAGGGGAAGATAAGCCAGTTTTCATGGCCCACTTCAGGATAGAAGGAGCGAGAAGAAGGTGAGAGTGACCTTCTTCCCTCTGTCATTTTCTCAAATGCCAAGGTGCTATATTTTGGGGTAGGGTGTCCTGAACCCCATCATCCCCAAAGAATCTGATGGATAATAGAGGAATGAGCATGTCTGCTGAATCTGGTTCAGATCTTCAAATTTATAATTAGAGTCTATCAAGATAGAAAAGCATTTTTTTCCAGTTTTCTACTTTTTCTAAATATTGCTGAATCAAGAAAATGGTTGGTACAAAACTCTAATCAATGATGGTGGGATTTTCTCCATAATGTTACATTTCACCATTGTCTATTTGTTGTGAAGTACTTTGACTAGTGCTAGATAAATCACAGAATAGAAAGGAATACTAAGAAAACAACAATTCAAGTGTTTTATTATCTCCTTGTGTTTGATAGTCTACTCTATTTTTGGAAGTCCCTTTTAAGCTCTAGGAATGTAAAACAATTACCTTTCAAACCACTGAAGTGCAACCTGAATATAGTTAACACTTCATCTGGCTTCCAGGGTGTAAATTAACCTTGTTTACAGGCCATCAGAAACATTTAATGTGCTTCATTTGGGAATCATCAACATTACAAAATTTGACTAAATGTAATAAAAAAGATAAGAAACTTATTAAAATTTTTTGAGAACAATTAAGAAGCAGGACCTTTTTTTATTTGATGATTTATCACAATGTGTGACACTTTTTCCTGATCCCCAAGTCAATCCATTTATGCATTAATTCCTCTTCAGAAGAACACTCTAATAACATTAGGAGTTAGAACTCACCTACCTGCTGTCACTTCAAATGCATACACTTTGGCAGGAAATCCAGGGGCCCAAAACACATTCCACCATCGGCCCATGGGTCTTCCGCTGGGCAGGAGGCAGCAGTTAGACACAGAACAGCCCAGCAGGCAGGAAGGCGAGCTTCTGAGGCTCTGCCACATGAGCGTCCCACCACGTAACATTCTAGTGGAATACTTGAATCAGTACATGGATTTGATATTGGAATAAATATATGGCTACTCCCCTCTGTATTAACTCAAATTTGAAATATTTTTCTTTCTCTCCCTTTTTCTTCTGTCTAGTCTTCATCCTTCTCTTTCTACTTTTGGTCTCTCTTTTGAGCTCTGTCTTCTACTATCCCTTGTTCCCCTATCCCCTCTCCATGCATTCCCCCTTTGAATACACATTTAATCTATGACATATCAATATACACATAATCCAAATTCTCTATCTCCAGCCCTGATCTCTCGCAACCTCCTGTTCGTCATTCCCAATTCCCTGCTGGGCACTTGCAGCTGTGATTGTTTAACTCCTTTAGATTCCGCCTGTTGTCTGTTGAACTCTACTTTCCCCCCATTTCTCAAACCAACTCTTGTCTTCTCTTTCCAATTTCAAAGAATGTTTTCATCAATATTTCAGTTATCTGGGCCTCAAATCTTGCAGTAATCTTTACTTCTCTCTTCTTCTCTTCCTACATTCAATCAGGCATGAGTCTCCCTGACTCTATTTTGTCACACTCTTAAATCTGTCCTTTAATTTTCATCCCTAACATCAAGATCCTGGTAAATTTTATCATCACTCCTCTTGGTGTTCTAATCATTACCAATACATCCTTCTGACCATTGTCAAGATACCCATGATATTACAAGATTCCTAAATTACCATAATAATCACTTTATCTACTTATGAAGAACCTTTGATGAGGGGCAGGCACAGGCAAGTCAATCATAGAGAAGAAAAAGTTAAGTACATACAATGCTAGATATCAATATGCATTATAAATGATATACACTACAAGGTATCAAATGTGACTTAGACCATGTGGACTTGTGAAAGATAGACAAACAGACTTGGAATAGTTGAAAGAAATTGCAAACCAATGGTGGTATGATAAACTCTTTCAATAACTATAGGTACAACTGAGATTCCAGATATATAGTCCCCTGATGTAGGAGAAAAATAGTGCTGTAGTGCAGTGGAGGAAGGATAGTCTCTTCCATAAATGATGCTGAGTCCACTGGAGAGCCACACAGAAAAAATGAAATGTTGACTCTTCTTTCATATCACATGTAAAGAATCGGTACCACTTGGGGCATGGAGATGAGTGTGAAAGACAAAACAACCAAAGGGACACACACAAAGTCATTAACCAAAAAGAAAAATATTAATAAATCAGACTGCAATAAAATTAAGAAACCTAAAGAAGTACAAATTCAAGCTACAGCATGGAAGATGTTTGCAGTGCATCTATTTGACAAAGAAGTAGTACAGAATATATAAAGAACTCTTAAAATAGAAAAAGTCATGTGATCTAATAGAAAAATTGGCAAAAGACTTAACAGTCACTTTATAAAATAGGATCTACATATGGCCAATAAATGTCTGAAAATATGCTAGATCTTTTTAGAGGCTAAGGAGTTGCAAACTAAAACCTCAATGAAATACCAGTACATTCCCACCAGAGGAGCTAATGTCTTAAAACCTGAAAAGTACCAGTGTTGAAAGGGACATGGCACAAGTAGAACATTTATAATCCCTGGCAGAAGTGCAGAATTTATATAACTATGATGAAAGATGATTTGGCTCTTATCAATTAAAGCTGAATATATGACCTGGAAATTCCACCTACAGATAAATACCCAGCAGAAATGAGCATACATGTGCATTAAAAGGTATGTACAAGAATACTCATAGTAGCACTATTTGTAATAGTCCCAAACTGGAAACTACCTTAATGTTCATCAAGAGTAAAATAAAAAATAAATTTTATTTCATGTTTTGATATGCACACATTCTACCAACGCTCTGGAAGCTTGGCTTCCACCCACACTTACTTTGTATTCGCCTTGCATCTCCCTGAACTCCTGTGCATCATGAGCCCACTGGAATTCTGTGCTCATGGGGCTTTATGAATGCTATATGCAAATGGGATGGCAAGAAAACGTGGATGCACACATTTTGTTAATCTTCTCTGCTCACGCATGTACTTCATTGTTCCATTGGACTTCACTTGTAAAACACAAAATCAAAGATAAAATTATCAAGAATTTCAAGACAGCAACAGCAGAGCAACAAACTATGGGCCCTTCTGAGTGGGGGCATTCCATGAAACTAGCTCTTCATATTAATCATACTTCAATGAAAAGGTTATTAAAAACAAAGCCAACAATGGATATGCTTTCAGAACTCCTTCACTGTCTAGCAAATAAAGTCAAAATTCCTTAGGCTAAAGTAGAGTTTTAAAAATTTTAATCTTGACTCCCATCCCTTACTCCCCTCCCTACTTACCAAATAATCCTCCCCAATACAGGCATACCTTAGAAATATTGTGGGTTTGGTCCCAGACCACTGCAATAAAGCAAATATTGTGATAAAGTGACCTACACATTTTTTTTTGGTCTCCCAGTGCAAATAAAAATTATGCTTGCCATATACTGTAGTCTGTTAAAGATGAAATTGCATTATATCTAAAAAAATGTACACACTTTAATTGAAAAATACTTTATTTCTTCAATGTCCGAGGGCAGAAGATTAAAAAAATACTTTATTTCTAAAGCATGCTAAGAATGATCCAAGCCTTCAGTGAGTCATAATCTTTTTGTTGGTAGAGGGTCTTGCTTCGATGTTGATGGCTGCTAACTGATCAGAGTGACGGTTGCTGAAGGTTGGGGTGGCTGTGACACTTTCTTACGATAAGACAACAATGAAGTTTGCCACATCAATTGACTCTTCACAAAAGATTTCTCTGTAGCATGTAATGCTATTTGATAGTATTTTACTCACAGTAGAACTTCTTTCCAGATTTGAGTCAATCCTCTTAAACCCTGTCACTGCTTTATCAACTAAGTTTATGTAATCTTCTAAATCCTTTATAGTCATTTCAACAATGTTCACAGCATCTTCACCAGGAATAGATGTCATCTCAAAAAATCACTTTCTTTGCTCATCCAAAGGAAACAACTCCAATCTGTTAGAGTTTGATCACAAGATTGCAATAATTCAGTTTCATCTTCAGGCTTCACTTTTAATTCTAGTTCTCTTGCTATTTCTACCATATCTGCAGTGACTTCCTCCACTGAAGTCTTGAAGCCCTCAAAGTCAACCATGAGGGTTGCAATCAACTTCTTTCAAACTCCTGATAATGTTGCTATTTTGAGCTCTCACGAATCACAAATATTCTTAATGGAATCTCAATAGCGAATTCTTTCCAGAAGGTTGTCAATTTACTTTGCTTAAATCCATCAGATAAATCACTCTCTATGGCAGCAATAGCCTTATGAAATGTACTTCTGGAATACTAAGATCTAAAATTCAAGATTACTCCTTGAAAAAAAAATTACTCCTTGATCCATGGCTGCAGAATGGATGCTGTGTTGGCAGGCATGAAAACGACATTCATTTCCTTGTGTGTCTCCATCAGAACTCTTGGGTGAGCAGGTGCACTGTCAATGAGCAGTAATATTTTGAAGGAAATCTTTTTTTTCCTGAGCAGTAGTTCTCAACAATGGGCTTAATATATTCAGTAAACCATGCTATAAACAGATGTGCTATCATCCAGCTTTTGTTGTGCTATTTTTCGAGCAGAGTAGATTTAGCATAATTCTTAAGGGCCTTAGGATTTTCGGAATGGTAAAAAGGAATTGGTTTCAACTTAAAATCCAACCAGCTGCATTAGTCCCTAATAAGACAGTCAGTCTGTCCTTTGAAGCACTGAAGCCAAGCATTGACTTCTGTCTAGGTATGTAAATTCTAAATGGCATCTTCTT
>RJWJ010008877.1:0-51955 GCA_004363605.1 Indri indri
TACTTCCTGGCCTCCATGGTCCAGGGTCCCACCCATCACGTACTTTCTCTTTCCTTTTACGTTTTCAATATCCCCCTTTCCAGAGGTTTTTTTCCCTTCTGCTACAAATGCTTTCGGCTCCCATCACCTAAGAAGACCCTGGCTCCTCTCCACCAAGCCCCTCGAGGTGGTATCTAACTTTCTCCTCTTAACCATCGAACTCCAAAAGGCAGTCTGTGTCTGCCTCCCGACAACCTTCCTCACCGCCTCCCACTTTAAATTCTTGACTCATTCACTTGCTCTGCAAACTCTTACTTTCCAAATGCTACCCCACTCAGTTTACTCACACAGTTTTCCATACTCCTGAAGACCCTAAATGGTCTTCTAATCTCAAGGACCACTTTCCTGAACCTCTCAGCAACTTTGACAGTGTTGACTTTATCTACTTCTTCCTGCAACTCTTTCCTACTTCAAGGAAAGACCTCAGTTTCAAGCCTGGCGCTATGAGTTACTTCACCTCTGAGAGCCTATTTTCCGTTCAACAAGGTACTCTGTACTTGTACTCTGTACAGATACTCTGTATCTGTAAAGATACTCTGTACAGATTTTTCATGAGCATTAAATGAGATAATATGTGTAACGTGCCCCACATATAATTGGCTCTCACTGTATGATGATAATTGTATTTATTTTAATCTTTCTTGGTGTCAGAGATCCTGAGTATTCTGCCTTTCTGACCACTCCTTCATCTCCTTCATTAGATAGACCCTCTTATGTCTTCCCTTCGCCTTCTGCCAAACGTACGAAGTACCCTGACTTCAAATGTCACATCTACATAAAAACCTCCAGATTTTCCTCCCACCCTGGCTTCCCTCCCTGCACCCCTTTTCTGAATGCTTACTGGACAGCTCCCTTGGGTGTCACTAGGCACCTCACAGTCAATCAAATTAACTATCTCAAAAAACAAATAATAAAAATAAAAACGAATGAATTGTTTTTCCTCCAAAAGAAGGAACAAGTTTTTCTACCTGATTCCCCATTCCTGTTCATGTAGCCACTATCTCTTCAGTTATCCAGGCTCAAAGGCTCCATCAGATTCTTCCTCCCTTTGTTCAAGGAAGCTCTTGCTAATTCTGAGCATTTTTTGCCACCATAGTATCTGTCATGTCTATCCCTCCTTTTCCTTCCTTGCTCAGCCCCATCAGGCCTTCAGGAGTTTTGATTTGATTTATTGCAGTGGCCTCATAAGGGATCTTCCTGCTTTGTATCCTATCCATCCTCCACGCTTCAATCAGAGGAATACTACCAATGCAAAGCTCTGATCAAGACACTCGTCTGCCTCCAAAATCTTTCAGAACTGCCAGTATAGGCTTGACTATATAAACTCACCATCCTTTTCATCTTATCCTAGAGAGCTTTGAGAACTAATAGGGAAAAGGGAGGAAAAACAACAAATAAACTGCATTTTTGGTGAAACTAGGAAGCAAATTCCTAATATTTGTATATGCAGGAACTGTGTGGGAGGAAGGGGTGCAAGCTGAGGAGAGAGGAATCAGCAGTGGCAATCCTCAGAAAGCACCAACAAAAATGTCATGCCTGGATGTGAATAAGACCCTAAGATGCAAAGTTTTCTCCATTGTTTGGAACAGTGTGGGCAAGGACAAGAGTGGGCTGAGTGGTGGCAGGAGTCCCTCCTGGCCCTGCTTAGTATGTAGAAACAGAGGAGGTGGGCTGCATACACAAGTATGCAGATAAGCCTTGCTTGCAGGAGGGAGTTTGACTTTGTAGTAGCTTAGACGAAAGCCTTCCAGTTGTGATAATAACTAGCCTGGAATACTCATTAAATGATAAATAATAAAAAGAGATTAGCGTAGACTACATACAGAGATGTTGTAAGAAAAAAATAATGAAAGAGCCAAATGTATTAACAGAAGAATACTCTTTATAAAAATGTTTCTAGGAAACACATGAACATTATGAATAAATATTTAACATAAACTTTAAAAATGTCAAGTCTCAGTGAAGTGTTCATCTATGAAGAAATACTTCAAAGTTGGAATACCAAAATTCAGGTAAGAGCAGAAGAGGCAGCAAGCAGAGATAAAATGTGAGCAGCCCTCGGGAATGACGTACAGGGGAAAAAGTAAGATCATCGCAGAATTGCAGATGAAATGAGAAATGGTGCAAGATCAAATACACATTGTGGAAAACTCAGTGCCGGACACAGAGAATAGAAACATAAAGAAAAATGAAATGAAATGGGGATAATCAGTTAATTAGAATTAAAGAGAAATTATATGACAGAAAACAGAGATCCAACATAAGCACCACTGGTGTCTCCAAAGAAGAAAACCAAAATAATGGATCAGAGCAAATATTATAAAATATAATTACATAATTAAAAAATATAATTCAGGAATGTTTTCCTTTAAAAAAAATTTTAAACTTGACCTAGATATGGAAAGAGCCACCGTATGTCAGGAAATCATCAATGATCTAGAATCATTAATGCCCAGATATATCCTAGTGAAGTTACTAAGCTTGAAAGAAAATAAAGTATACTTCGGGCCACCAGACAAAATGATCAAGTCTCTTATGGGGAGGAAATAAAGCTGGCCTTAGGTCTTTATACAGTAACATTCAATGCCAGGAGAAAAGAGAGCAACAGATTTTATATAAAATTGAGCCAATATCATTCAAATATAAAGGCTACTGAAAAACAGTTAGAAACATTCTAGAACTCTGGCAATATTATTCTCATACATTCTTCTTGGAAAACCTAGTAGAGAACAATCCAACCTACCAACCAAGAAATGCTTGGGTACTACACTCTGGCAAAAACAAAACAAACAAACAAACAGAAACCTAATTGTGACCATTGATACTAGAGTCTAATAGAACTAAGATAAAAACAAAAATAGGAATTGCAGTAACAGAAAGAATGTAATTGTCACTTGCTATATAATATAGAAATTTAAAAAAATGCTGAGAGGCTGAAGAAAGAAGGATAGACACAGAGTTGGTAGGCTTTATACCTCATTTTAACATTTGTACTTTTTATTTTCTGTAATCAAGATTATAATTTATGGCTAGCAATTCAAGCACCAGTCATAGAACTATAATATTTAACGGCACAAAGAAAAGCACTAAAAATATAATCTTATAATCTAAAATTGAGTGGTGGGGAGACGAAAGGGAGGAAGGATATATACACTAATTTTTATGGCAGTAGAAAACTGATGAACGCTGTCTAAAGAAACAGAATCGGGGCACTGCCCAGACCAGCCGAACGAGAACTACCACTGAAACAAGATCAGGTGGGTCACACGCACATTAAATTTCGAGAGTTCTGCTCTACCCCCCAGCCAAATTGTAAAAGAAGTACTTGCTTTCTCATTTCCGTCTCCCTCTTTTTCCTGGTCTGTTTACCTACAATAGTATTTTTGACAGCTCCGTATTAGTTTCCTATTGCTGCTCTGACAATTACCACAAACTCGGTGGCTTAAAACAACGAAAGTTTATACTCTTATAGTTCTGGGGATCAGAAGTCTACGGCCACGGTGTGGGCAGGGCTGCCTTCCTCCTGGAGGCTTCCGGGAGAATCACTCCCTTGCCTTTTTCACCTGCCAGGTGCTGCCTCCACCCCTTGGCTCACGGCTGCTTCCTTGCGTCAATCCCACCTCTTGCTTTCACGGCCACATCTGCTACTGCTTTGATCGCCTGCCTCCTTCTCATAGGGAGCCTTGTGTTCACGTCTCACTGGGCCCGCTGGATAATCCAGGATAAGGTCTCCATCGCAAAATCCTTAACTTAATCACACGGCAAAGTCCCTTTTGCCATAAAAGGTTCCCAGGAAGAGCACATGGGAATCTTCAGGGTTCTATCAGTTACCCTACTGCAAACTCCGCTTGTGCAAGTCTCCACCCTCCTCCCCTACTCTGGCCAAATCCTGCTTCCTCCTTTGAGCTTCCCTGATTTCAGTCACAGGAAGTGCTCAGGACTTCTTATTGGTACAGCGACTATGGCACTTACCACTCCGTTCTTTGTGATATAGCGATTACATACTTGCCGTATCTTCCCCTTTATCCCATCCCACCCCCACTTTACCTGAAGGAAGAGGTTGCAGACATGCTTCTAATCCCATACTCTGCTAAAGGGACACACACTAATATCATCCAAGACCTCTTAATTGCCAAATCCAAACCATACTTCTAGGTTCATTTATCTATTCAACAAATATTTATTGAACCCCTTGTTATGGTCTGAATGTTTGTGTCCCCCCACAATTTATATGTTGAGATCTTAGTCCCTCAGGTGATATATTAGGAGATGAGGCCTTTGGGACATGACTAGGTGATGGGGACAGAGCCCTCATGCATGGGATCAGTGCCCTTATACAAGAGGCCCAAGATACACCTCTTGCCCCTTCCACCATGTGAGGACACAGCAAGAAGGCGCCATCTATGAACCAGAAAGAGGGGCCCTCACCAGACACCGAATCTGCCAGTACCTTAATCTTGGATTTCCCAGCCTCCAGAACTGTGAGAAATAAATTTCTGTTGTTTATAAGCCACCCACTGTATAGTATTTTGTTATAAAATCCCAAACAGACTTAGACACACTTATTATGTGCTAAGCATTGTTCTGGACTGTAAGAATACAACAGTGGATAAAGTGGACTAAACCCCCAACCTCCTGAGGTTTACATTCTAGTGAAGGAAAAAAATAAACCAATAGATACACAAGCTGGTGCCAGGAACAGAGCAGAGCTGTAAAGAAGGAGGCAATCTCGTTCACTTGTCTTCTTGGCAGCCTTTGTTCTACTGACCACTCCCTCCTTCTTGAAAACTCTCTCTTCTCACAGTTTAAGGGATCACTATCTCTGGGCTCTCTTCCTATCTCTTTGACTGTTTTGGTGGTCCCTTTCCAACAATTTGTTTTACTTTCGTTCCTTTTAAATATTCATTCTATTCAATTGTCCATCCTCTGCTCTCTTCTCCTTGTCACCTTCATGCTAATGTTTCCAAATCTCTATCCTCAACTATGACTGTTCCCCTGCCCCGGACCTCAATACCAATGGCCTCTGGATTGACACCTCAAGCCCAATATATTCAGTAATAAAATTTTGCTGCTCAAAAAAAAGCTTATTTTTATCTTCCATTGCCAATCTCAGTTGGCCTTTATATACCTGGGCTTCCAAGCTAGAGCTGAGGAGATTACTTTTTAATTCTCTTTCTCCCTTGCTCCTGACTTTAAATATATCACCCAAGGCTATCAATTTTGCTTTCTAAACACCCCTATATGCCAGGTCCTCTTTCAGGTCCTCATTATCCCTTCCCTAGAATATTGCAAAACTTTCCTAACTACTCTTCCTCGCACGTCCAATACATCCTCCGTACTGCACTGCCAAAGGGATTTTTCTAAGACACAACTATGACTGCATTGTTTCAAAGACAAAGCAGTTTCCTGTGCCTTCAGGATAAAGGGGAAACTCTTCCACATCACTTACAAATCCTTCCATGTTAGCTTCAACCCACGCTACACCACAAGCATATAGGTACAATGTCTTCCCATGAATTTCTCAAATACACTGTACTATTCCACTCCCCCAGTCCTTGCATACACTGTTCCCTTTGCTAGATGCATTTCTTCATCTCATTTGTCTACTGAACTAATCCCTTTAATTCCATGTGGTTATTATTTATGCACTTAAATCTTCCCTGACCTCCTGCAGAAAGAGAAAATAATAAAACTATAATATGTATGTCTTATACCAACTTGTGTTCATGTCCACATCAGGGTCTTTGCACTTGATGTTTCCTCTTCCTGGAATGCTTTTCCCACAGTTCTTCACATATTGGCTTTTTCTCATCACTTAGGTCTCAGTTCAAATGTTACTCTCAGGCAGGCCTCCTGTCTCCTCGTTCTAACAGAGCAGTCCTCCCCCACCCTGGTCACTATCCTTACCACCTCTAGCCTGCTGCTTTGAAGGTCCCACCCCAGAGCCCAAACCAGGACCTGCATGGACTCCAGATCCATTTCAATACTTCAGGACATTTTTTAACCCTCCTCTTCCCACATGGAATCAACCAGGATGTCCCAAAGGACTTTCATACTTGTACCTATGAGCTTACCCAATGACTCCATGTCCAGCCCTCACTGCAGGAGGGCAGTCTGGCCAGCAGATGGCTCCAGCTGGCTGGGACAATATTTCTATCACAGGAACATGCAAGACTGGGTAGCCAGAATGGTGCCGCCACATTGATTTGTTTATATAGACACATGTCCCACATACCCTGGGAGTAGCACCGCCCCTTCATAGCACTTACACAGTCTGAAAAGACACTGCTTATTAGTTCATTTGTTTATTTTCTGAGAGCTGCCTCACCACCAGTAGAATGCAAGCTCTATGAAGAGGGTGCCCTTGGCGATCTTGTTCACCGTTGGATATTCAATGCCAAAACAGTTCCCGGAATAGAAGGTATTCAGCACATATCTGTTGAGCAGATACATGAATTATTGTATGAGGTGGTCTATTTGATTACAGACCTCTTCGTCTAGGCTGTAAGCTCTCAGGACAAAGGATTATGTCTTATTCATCCAGGTCTTCATACTGGCATAGTGCTTGCCATAGAAGAAGGCATTGAAATCAATATCTTTGAATGCATAAATAAATGAATGAACATATATTATCTATGCTAGAAGTTTTTACTCTTCACATTAGAATAACCTGGGGACCTTTTAAAAACTGCAATGCCCAAGACCAATTGAACCAGAATCTCTCGGGGCACGTCCCAGGCTAAAGCTCTTCAGGCAATTCCATTACACAACCACAGTGGAGAATAGTGTGACCAGCCACCCAGGTTTACTCAGGATTGAGGCATTTCCCAGAATGCAGGAATTTCGATGCTAAAACTGCCACTGTACTAGGAAAACCAAGATGGTTGGTCACCCTGGTTGAGAACCACTGATCCAAACTGTCACCCAGGGCCATTCTGAGTGACGTATTTTCAGTTTTTGAAAAGTCAAGACTCATTGGCTTCGTGCTTTCACTTGACACTTCGCTAATTACAGTCAGCCTGCAGCGCCTGCTTCCTGCTATGTGTTCTCGTTCAGGTTCAAGCTACTATTATTGACTTGGGTGGCAGACAAATTTGTGACACACGAAAGGAGAAGGGAATGATTAAACCGTTTCCAGGAAGTCAGCGCCCGCCCGATGGACCCGCTAAAGAAGCAGAGGGACGTCTAAAGTGCTACCTCTCCAAGTGCCGTTTCAAGGAGCCTTCACCTCTTTTTCTGTCTGAATTGATGACAGTACACTGTGACACACTTCTGTTTATCACTGCGTATGCCCGTTATCCTGGTATGAGTGTACGGTCCCTATTGTTATCTGAGGAGATAATAATTTTCTTAATGGAAAATTCCTGGTGAAAACTGAATTAAAATTCACCATTCCAAACACTCATCAATTTACCCCAAGTACGTGGTTTGTACTGAACCCATCAGTTCTGGTGCAGACACCAGAATCAGAAATGCTATTCGACCTGTGAAGGGAACATAGCACCACAGCTCTCTAGGGCCTTGTCATTCAAAGTGTGGTCCCAGACCAACAGCGGCAGCATCACCTGGGAGCTTGTTGGAAATGCAGAGCCTCAGGCCCCACCCCAGAGCTACTGAATCAGAACATCTGGAGTTAGAAGACAAGAATCTGTGCTTTTAAAAACTCCCCAGGTTATACTTACGCATCCTCCAATTTGAGAAGTGCTCATCTAGCGAACACTGCGCCTAATTCTTAATGTCAGTATCTCAGAGCCCAGAGGGAAGAGGCGAAGGTAAGCGGGAAAGGAGGTATACAGCACAGTGGCTCCCAAGTACACGTTGGAAACACCTGGAGAGCTTTACCATTACCAGTGCCTGGATCCCAAACCAAGCAGTAGGATTTCGTTGGTATGGGGTGCACCTGAGCAGTGCTCTCCCTGTGATTCCAATGTGCATGAAAGTTTGAGTCACTGATACCGCTTAATCGCCAGGAACCCTGCCCCCACCTCATCGCGTCTGGCTTCCACTGCTGATGGACGCATTTGCTATCCCTCCTCCCTTCCCAAACATCAGAAGCAGCAGCGATGGAATGAAGGAGGAGCTCCCTGGGGCTGCATCTCACCCCTGCCATGATGAACACTTGTTCCGTCTTCTGTTAGGAGCTGTTTGACCTTTGCTCACTCCAGTCTCCCTGGATCTCAGTGTCTTCATCTGTCCAAGGGAGACAGTAAGACCCAATGCCCAGGATTATTTGGGACATTACATATGACGACACAGTACTTTGCCAAGCACATGCTAGGTGCTGAGAAACTCTGAGCGGGGAAGGGTGCTGTCTCTCGGCCCTTCTCCCCTGCCGGTGGGATACCCATCAAGCTGGGCAAAGTGTCTCTTCCTCAGTGCACAAAGGGTGTTGGTGAATTGTGAAAAACCTATTTACATGTGAATGCGCTCGTATGATCTCACTGCAGTCTCACAATATCTCAGCCATGTAAACGGGATAATCTTGTTGACTCCATTTCACAGACAATAAAACAGTGGCGTAGAGGATTCCAGCCTGATGCAGTCACGAAACGGCAGACTCAGACCCCCTGACTGTCACCCAATGTTCTCTCTACCCACTGTGCTGCCTCCATGTTCAGCTTCATGTCCAGCTGCCTGGCAGGTGGCATCAACGGGCAGGACACTTGCATCTAGACCAGCTCTGTCCCAGTAGAACTTCCCGCCATGATGGAGACGTTCTCTATCTGTGCTCTCCACTTCATTAGCCACTAGCCACATGTGACTATTGAGCACTTGAAATGTGACCAGTGTGACTGAGGAATTAAAGTTTTAATTTTATTTAATTTTAGTTAATTGTAATTTAAATACCCACAGGGGAACAGCACAGATCTAGAGACAGAGGCTGGAGAATAATGGGAAACTGGGAAATCGTTCCAGTGGTTTCTACTCACAAATCAAAGCAAACCTAAGCCACTTGCCTGCCTTTTTCTTCAAAGATCTTCTGAGCTCTTTTGTAGTAGACGGACAAGTTGGCCCACTAGTTGATGGCAGCACCACCCCCATGCAAAATACGATTTGAATGATGCCTCAACAGCATCTACTTGCCTGCAGAAGCACGATGTGTTATACAGCAGTGCTTCTCAAACCTTAGTGTGCGTGCAGATCAACTGGGATCTAGCTTGTTAAAACATAGAGTCTGGTTTAGCAGGTGCAGGATGGGCCAGAGGTCTGCATTTCTAACAGGTGCCCAAGTGACGCTGCTGCCCTGCAGACCGCACTGGAACCAGACAGGCTGTAGGGCAGTGGTTCTCAACAGGCTGAATTCGCCTCCCTTCATACCTGGGGGCATTTGGCAATGTCTGGAGACATTTTTAATTGCCATGTCCAGGAGGATGGGGGTGGCACGTGCTATTGGCCTCTGCTGCGTTGAGTCGAGGTAGTAATAATCTACAAAGTACTCGTATGCATGTATCAAAATATCACATGCACCCCATAAATATGTACAATTATATATCAAAAAAGCATGGCGTTTCAAAGACCTTCTTTTTAAAAAATTCTAGAACATAGAAATAATTATTATTATCTAAAATGTACAAGGGAGACAATTATCTTGCCCAAAAATGTCAATAGTGCCAAGTCTGAGAAACCCTCTTGTCTAGCCGAGTCTGCTCCGCAGAAAGAGGGGATAAGTGGCAGAGTGACGGAGTGAGCCTTCTTGGTATAATAACTGACCATTCTTTTCTCTCTTCCATTCTTTTCTCTCATTTATCTGCACACAGGAGCCAATGCCTCGGCCCCAGACCAGCTGAGCTTAGCTTTAGCCTGGAACAGAGTCGACATCGCTCGCAGCCAGATCTTTATTTATGGGCAACAGTGGCCGGTAGAGTATACGTTGTCACCCCTGAAAGCCCTCTTGCTTGGGCAAGGGTATTTGTTTAAGACGCATCTGAGATTAGCTCAGGAAACCACTACCTCTTCTTTAGGACGGAAAATGTTCCTTTGCGGCACAGCCCCTCACCTGGGCTGCCTTCCTCATATTTAGGAAAACACTGCCACCTAGTGGAAATTACAACTAAGCACAACTCCAAACATTGCAAACATTTCCATCTCTTTGAGTGACCCTTAATAGCAATTTTCAGCTGCAAATGATGCTATTGCTTTTAATACATCTGAAAAAAAAGACAAAGTTGTATTAAGGAAGGAGTGGAATTAGCAATTTGTTTCTGATTGTCTTTAATGGGGACAAAAGGAAGCGTTCGCTGCCCAAGTGGTGGCACCTCCTGCTGGTTTATGGCTGGGTCACACCTCAGGATGCAGAATTAGCAGACTTCCCTCTGCAAGTGCCATCTGGTCCTGGTGGCTGAGCACAGGTCCTCCCTGTTAGAAAAGAACAACACGAGGGAATCAATGCTTTATATAACTGTTCTTGGTTCTTTTCCCTCAATTGCCCCTACCAAAAATAAAAACTTGGGAAATTAGCCATTGGGTGGTATATGCACCCATCCACAGGAGGCAACCCAGCAGCCCGAAATTTGATTTCTGTACCTGGAATCATAGCACTCATGGGCAGGTCTTTTTTAACCCTTCCTTTCCCCCAGAGAGCTTCTGCCTGGGAGTGAGCACCTGTCTTCATTTAGTGTTAGTGGATTGTTAGCATGGAAAGATTTGGCAGAGTCTGGACACTATGAAGTTTTTGTGAAAGGAATTAAATAAAAATCCTAGCCAGTGGCAATTCCAGAAAGTAGGCTATTCTTTTTTTAGTTAAGTGACACCATCTTGTCGTGGTCTTGCCCACTTCTGCACAGAGACCCAGGATCTACTTAGGTCCCTCTTCTCAAGTCGGCCAGGGATCTCATTCAGAGCCTAAGGATGCTGAAAATGAAGACAGCAAATTGCCCACTTCAGTACTTCCCTGGTGTTGCAGAAGTTTGGTCAGAAAATTGTGCGGGGGAAAACCTTCTAAACCCTTGCATTTTCTCAGGATCCAGTACAAGAAAGAGATTCAGGGAAGAAATAGCTTTTGGAACTAGAAATCTTTCATTTCTATTTGCAAAGACAGGCCCCAAAATACAGGAGAGGCTGTGGCTGTCCCAAAAGCGGAGCTGTGAACAGTCTTGCTAGCATGTTCTTGGACGTGCTGAAGGCTTCCCAGATGTCAAAGCATCCCTTCCTAAGCTGTTCAGGTGAACGCCGAAGAACTGCATCCCAAGACCCTGGGGCAGACTAACTCAGTGACTTGGTTTGCAGGTGGGGTCTCTGGAGCAAGCCATGTTGGATGCCTTAGTTCTGGACAGAGTGGATTTTGTGAAATTACTCATAGAGAATGGAGTAAGCATGCATCGTTTTCTCACCATCTCCAGACTAGAGGAATTGTACAATACGGTAGGGCCAAACTAAGGCACTTTTTATTTTCTCTGTTTTTTGTTTTACCTTCTCCTGCCCACCACATGCCTGTGAGTCTCTTCCCCCCTCCCTTCCAAATGCATGGATCATTCTTCACGAATATTCCCTTAGACCTACGTAGACGACAAACACCGAGTCACCAAGATTCCACTTGTTTTAGCCGCTCAGTTGTCAGCATCTAAGGCAAAAAGTTATGCGATAACTTAAGGGTATTGTCCTCATATGTTTACCTAAAACCACGAGGCTCTGGAAATTAGAACACGGTTTATTCTGTAAGCCCAAAAGGTGTGTGAGGCAATTAGCAGAGGAGGATTGATTTAACTCCAATCATCAAAAAAGGGCAATTAAGTATCCTGCACCATTTTGTTACCCTCACAGCTACGAAGTTCAGCCTTTTTCCACAATAGTGGAATAAAATATAAAATATCTCTTGTTTGGAATTACTCAAAAACATTTTTCTTTTTAGTTTTATAATGATTTGCTAATGCACTTATGAGGGATACCAACAAATAATCATAGGGGAAACTACTGTTTATGAAGTTGCTGAGAGTTCAGCAAGTTAAGTGTATTGGCTCTGAGCTGACACTCAAGAAAATCCAATGAAGTTTGAAGAGCAGACATCGTTTTCCCCATTTAACAAACAAGGAAACTGAGGCCATCTTAGTCCATTTGTGCTGCTATAACAAAATATCTGAGACCGGGAAAATTATAGACAACCAAAATTTATTTCTCACAGTTCTGGAGGCTGGGAAGTCTAAGATCAATGCACCAGCAGGTTCAGTGTCTGGTAAAGGCTGCTTTTTGCTTCCAAAATGAAACCTTGTTTTTGCATCTGCCAGAGGGGACCAATGCCGTGTCCTCACACAGCAGAAGGGATGGAAGGACAAAAGGGCCCCACCCCCGCCTCTTAGTACTATTGCATTGGAGATTAAGTTTCCATGTGATTTTTGCAGGGGACATAAACATGCAAACCATAGCAGAGGCCAAGGTGAATTAGTTTGTTCAAGGTCAAAACACTCCTAAGAAAGAAACCAATACTGAACATAAACTTCAGTCTCAGAGGTGATTTTTCCCATTTGTCACAATGCCTGTCCCACCATGCAGAGCACAAACAGGATGGAGCTTATTACCCGTCCCCAGACAGTGCAAGTTTTAGAGGGTGCCCCCCTCGCTCTAGCTCATCCCCACTGCAGGAAGTAGGAAACAGCGTAGCGGAGTGGCTCCTGGTTTCCGTTTTCTCTGCAGATTCTTCTTGGTTCAGCATACTGAGACTTTAGGTAAGAATAACAGGGTTTTCATTTAAAAACAAAATAAGACAGAGTCGAATGGCACATCAATTAGAGATTCAAAGGAGTATAGTGATTTATTCCAAAATTCCAAAGATTGAAAAGAAAGGAAAGAAGTAAGAAAGTTCTAGACTGAGAAAGGCTGGTAGATTTCATCACTCCAATCAACTGGTGGTGGTACTTGGAATACTCTGTAGACAAGGGTTACAGGACAGTGAATGGCCTTAGCAATATTATATATTATTATATATTTTATATATATCATATATAGTAATAATAATATTTAGCATTTATTGAGTGCTAAGCCCTGTTTTAATAGATTTATAAACATTGTACCATCTAACCCTCACAACCACCCCATCCGATAAAGTGGTATCATTATTCCCATTTTAGAGATGATGAAAACTGAGTCACAGTTATGCAGCTCACCCAGATTCAGAGCCGGTCAGCAGCAGAGCAAGGTTCGGAGCCAGGCACTCTGACTCCAGAGTCTGCATGTTCAATCACTACGCAATACAGCACCCCCTGGTGGGAAAGGAGTTCCAATGAGTATGTTCACGTGAATGGGCAGGAGGATGAGGCATTTTACAGGGATTGTCTCAGTACTTGAATGTGTTGCAACTGTGCTTAAGGATTTGCTATCACTATTTTAGATCCTTAATAACATCGCCAGATTTAGCAAATCAAAATACAGGATATCTGGTTAAATTTGAATTTCAGGTCAACAATAATTTTTTAGTGTTGGTATACCCCAAATATTACATGGCACATGCTTATATTAAAATTGCTCATTGCTTATCTGAAATTCAAATGTAATTAGGCATCTTGTATTTTATCTCACATTCCTATTCCTGAAAGACAATAGGATGGCAATTTATTTCACTTTATTCTTCCCTCAAGCAAACACATCTTTTCTCCAAGTCTCTCTTTTTCCCAAAAAGCCTGTGGCCTTTTCTTTAAATCAAGTTTCGGCAAACTGTCACCCAAATCCAGCCCACTGCCTGTTTCTGTATGGTCTACAACCTAAGAATGTTTGGGGTTTTTGCTTTTTTTTTTTTTTAACATATTTTAATGGTTGGAACAATGAAAAGAAGAATAATATTCTATGACATATTAAAATTGTATGGAATTTGACTTTCTGTGTCCATAAATAAAGTTTTGTTGAATCATAGCCAAGCTCGTTTGTTTACATGTCACCTATGGCTGCTTTCACACAACAACAGGGTTGAACGGTTTCGATAAATACTGTGTGACCCACAAAGTCTAAAATATTTACTATCCAGCCTTTTTATAGAAAATGTTGGCCAGCCCTTTTTAGACAATTTCTCATTCATTATGGGTAACAAACAAGTAGCAATGGCAACGTGCCAAAGTGTATCTCCAATGCAGTAAATGGGCCCCTTTGTTTCCCCCTGCTACAAAACTAGCTCGTGCAGGCATGTTTTCACCCAGCTGTCAACAAGATTGACAACCTCGCTTACGAAGTTTAAACCTAGAACCTCAGATGCATTTTCTTGGAGAAATACAATCCAAAAATCTGCCAGTGTGTGCGTTTAGAAAAGACAGGTACAACTGAGCAACTAGAACAAGGTCCATCTTAATGATCTGCCCTCCCCCAGGCAGAACCCTTCCTTCCAGATCCTTCTTGCCTTGCCAATTATAGTCCCTGACTAGCAAAACCGTTTGATTCTTCTCTATTGTTTTCAGAGACATGGGCCCTCAAATACATTGTACCACTTGGTCAGGGATGTCAAAAAGGTAAGAACCCTCTGGACCGCAGGTCAGAGGCCCTGTCTTCACTGCTTCCTGTGATTAGAAAATGCTTCTGTTTTGCATGAGCTGCCAGAGTATTCCTGTCCCTGCCAGACACCCCTCATTTCAGAACAGTGTATGCGCGTGTGTCTCTTAACACTGACACCTCCGCTTACGATGCAGCTGTGATGCTATCTCCAATCGCCGTGGTTTTAGACGCTTTCGTTGGACATAATGCTTTTGAGTCGTGTAACTCTAGGCTTTCCTACGTGCCTGGTGGATTTATGCCATTACCTGTATTCTTCCATATGCCCCTCACTGCTTGGGGAGCTGGTTTCCATGCTGCCTGGCTGACCATAAAGGGTATCTTCATTTGCTAGCTCCTGACACGATATCACACCTAGCATTACATAGAGTGTAGTAAGCATAGCTCCCAAAGTTTCAGAAAACAGAGGCTAAAACACACACATGCATTCCATTCTTCTAACACTCTATTTTTTCCAGAATATTTTTTCACACTCATCATCTCATTTAATGGGGAAAAAAAACTAGAAGAGTTGGATCAGGTAGAATTATTCTCCTTTGACAGATGAGGAGGCTGAAATACAAGGAGGTAAGAACTGTATTAGGTGGTTAGTGAGGAGCTAGGATTAGAGGTCAATTCCTTCGATTAATAATAATAAAATAATAGCTATGAGTTAGTGGTGATGAGGTGCATGCATAGCCTTGATAGAAACTTTCGATGCATCTTAACTCATTTAATCCCCACAACAATTCTATGAAGTCGAATTATTATTTCATTATTATTTCACAGTATTATTCCCATTTAAAGATGAGAAGAATGAGGTATGGAGAGATTATGTTTAATCTTAGCCAAGTGCTTGCTCTTTTGCCCCATATAATCTCCTTCAGACGTAGGTAGTTGGGTTCTGAACCCTTGAACCCTTCCAAAAAGTGATGTTTTAACACCAAAGGATAAAATAAATGATGGCATTTACCCTACCCCATAAGTATGTGCCTGCACGCACATGAACATATATACCGCTGTCACCACTTTGTAGCAATTCTTCACCAAAATTGACAGGACATACTCACAGAAAGCTACAAAGTGAGCTCAAAAATAGAGTATAATTCCTTTATCTCATAGGCAGTCATTGGCTAGAATTCACCTTTAGGTGTCCTGTAGCTAGGTTTTTATTTTTTCTTCAAAAGGCCAAGCAAAGGCCCTGGGGCTGCTATTAATATACCTATTAATCTGCTGGACCTTTGCTAAGAATGAATAAAGGATATAAAAATAAAAACAAAAAAGCCCCAAAAATCTCCCTCCTTTGGCCCTTGCAATTTTCCTCCCATCTCCACATACCCTTAATGAAGGATTTTCCATCTGTGAGTGACTCCTGTAGTTCTTTCAAAGCAAGGGGAACAGGCACTGTGCAGTCGGTACTCCCAATTCAACGACCATTTTACCAAGACCGTATCTTCCACTGGCCTACCCCATTCCAAGCCATAGTAGTAGATCTGCCCTCCACAAACTCATTTCTCTTTCCTTCAAGTCTTCCAGTTTTGCTGAATTCATCCTGGCTTAAAATTGCCTGCAGGCTAAACTCAGAAGGTTAGCTGTAGATGCATCCAATGTGTATTCTTTGCCAAGATATTTGTTGCTCGTGTTCAACAAAATGTTTTGAGTTTCTCTAAAATAACAAACAAGGTATTATCGCCCTCACCTTAAGCCAATACGTGTCCCTAAAGGAACTGTGAGGCTTTCTGGAGAAACAGCTCTGCCTTTGTCTCTCAGCCCCAGCTATCAGGCAATCCAAGCCTTTAAACAAAGTCATTCATCCAAGCCCCCCGCCTGGTCTCCCAGCAATAATGTCTTGCTGGATTTTCAATGGGATTTTTGCAGTTAGATTTTGCTGAGTATAAGTAATCAAAATCCCTCTTATTATACTCTTTTCCCCATAGGACTCTGCTTTGCAATATTATTTTCTCTTTTCGGAAGTCCCATGGGCTGCCTCTTGCATTTGCTCACATCACTTGTATTATTGGAAGGCACATAAAGTATCCTTAGGGTAGGGGTTTTCTTAGCTTCTTAGCTAAAGATGTACATCGAAAATAATATAGACTAACAAGAAAGAATAAAATGGTAAGAATTTGGGAGGGAAGAGCATTAATGAAGAGCAGCTTTTTTTTTTTAAGTATGATCCAAATATTGGAGGAAGAAAATAATTATATGAGCATGTACTTACTCTCCAATTTAGTAACTGGAAAAAATGATAATAAGTCACCAAGCATTGTGCTGAACTAGCCTAGGAATGATTTATCCTTTTACCTTGGAAAAGAGACTGCCAATAAGACAGGGAAAAGCAAAGAACCAATGTTTACAGTTTCTTCCCGTGGGGAGAAGTAGGAGCTAGAAATGCAGATTCCCTGTATTTCCATGGTCAAGGTGAGGGGCTGACTGTTGGAGAAAGAGAGAGAATAGCAATGATAGTCAAAGGATCCCAAGTGTCTACATTTTATGTTACATGAATGATGGGAGCTGAAAATGAAGTCTTCCGTTATATTTTTTTTTAAGTGCATAAGAGAGAAATTATCATTGGTGCACAACGTTCTCAGATGATTCCAGATGACTTTCAGCAATTTAGGAAAATAAGATACTAAAGACTACAAAAACTAGGGTTAAAATGCTAAGAAAATCTTGGGAAGTTTAAGCAATTTTCAAAATTAAGGAGCATAATAATAATTAACATGTGCTTTCTCTTCTACAATTATAGCCAGAAAAATGTATGTGTATATGTACATTTCATCTATGACAAAAATTAACCAGCAAGTTATAAACCCTGGTACAAAATGTTGTTCATGAGTTAGGAACACAGTCCTAGACCTTAAACATAGTGTTTGATGATATGTCTGTAAAATGAAATGCAAATAACTCTTAAGAATCCAAAGAATGCATTTAGGAATCATCAGACCATCCGAAGTCAACCAGCATGACATCTCCAAGTTCAGCTATTTTTTGAGACAGACAGAACTGAACATGGAGAATTGTTCCCAGGCCACTTTCAAAATCTCAAATTATTGATGTCAAGGGAACAATCTAGGAGCAACAAGGTAAAAAAGTAGCTATTCAGCATCCATCAGAAATTTAAATTGATATAAGCCAACCCAGTTCCCAGACAGATTTTCATGCATAAATCCATTGAATGTACCAATGCTCTTATATTAAACCACAGTGGCCCAAGTCTGTCTGCCTCTCTGTGAAATATAACCTGCCATGTTAGTAGCCGTCTGCTCAACTTGTGCCTCTGTATGTTCTAAAGTAGCAGTTTTTTCTTTCTTAAATTAAATGTGCTAATGCTTCAGATTATCTATACTATCCACCCCCCACCAAAGGAGGATATTTGAGTATTATACGGAAGTAGTGGTGAAATTATGATAATTTAAATTTCATTTATATGGGACTTAAGATCCAGAGCTTTGCAGAATGCAAAAAATTTAAAAAAAAAAAAGTCATTTCAGACACACTTTGGCTAAGGAAAGGACATTTTCATAATCCCATCTGCTAAATTCATGCAAATTTGCAAAAGCATTCTTATTTTTTAAAAGATCGATTGCCTGGTCTATTACCATGCTAATCGGCCAAACTCTGGGATGAGGCCCTCTTTTCCCCTGAGCTTTCACCAGATGAAGCCCCCACCTGGTGATTGCTCATAGCACCTGCAGGCCACTTTTCCTTAGTATAAAAGCTGCCCCAATGTCGTCTATGTTTCACTCTCTCTTGGGAGACCTAACAACCAGCAATCATTTGACACCTTGCCTATGTCAGAAGGAAACAATCTTGTTTTGAAGCTTGTTGTAAGTTTCCAAGAAAAAAATATTACTAAATAGTTGAAATCTAAGAGTGATACCATGAACTGACATCTGAAAAACAGAGTTCATTTGGGAGAGCAGATCTAATAAGTGAATTTAAACTATTCTTTTAATTAAAAGAATAAAAAAGCATGGCACGGATTAAACCTTCATTTCAGATTAGTAGTTCATAGCATGAAAAAGGAGACATTTTCAAGTTGTCAGATTGTATCTACTCATAGACCCAAGCCTTTCTAGCAAATTATTTGAATCACATGGCCTACCATGTGTTGTTAGGGCATGAAAAGGGAAATAATAGTTCAGGCTTTACTAATTATCAAAGTCATTAAGGGGGACAGTGGGGTGGGGTGGGAGGAACTGTAACAGAAACAGCAGGCAGAATGAGTATTCCTCTAGTATCGTTTTTTACCTCCAATTTGAAAAGGACTCAAGCAAAGGAAGACTCCTCCAGAAGGTTTGTGGACATTACCTGTTGGTATGTGAGGTCCTGTTCACCTTCTCTGCTTTTCCCAGAGGAGGAGGATGCAATGAGCAGAACAATCCCATCCCCATCTTTACCATCCCTCATCCCTGAGACTTGGTCCCACTAACCAAACCCCAGGGGATAACTGGAAGCTACATGAACCTTGGAAGCTCTAGATGGGGTCTTTGGCCCGTAGTCTGGCAGCATAGAAATAAGAGCAGCCTGCCAGTTAGTGGTCATCCCATTGGACCTTTAGAAATCAACAGGACCTTAGAAGTTACTCTGTCCAAACCACCTATTTTCAGAGCATAATCCGAGGTCCAGAGAAAGGAAATGATCTGCCCAGGGTCACATGGGGCAGAGCCAGGACCACAGCACAGCTCAGTGCTGTTTCCACTGTGGGGTCACGTCACTGGCTGTTCTCTGCATGAGTATCTGTAAGGTCCCCTCTGCCCAGCAATGCCCGTCCTAGGAGAAGCAATGCAAATGCATCATCTGTGACATCTGCAGGTCATGAGCAGTGTTCAAGGCCACTGGCCCAGCACTTCTTTATGCACCAAGGCTGCCATCCCCTCCAGGGCCCACCCAGGACAGGTATTCCAAGAGGTCTAAATTATACCCAATTTTATTCATTTTACAAATCCTACTTCTTCTTCCCCCAAGGGTTTCCACTCTTCCTAGCAAGAAATAAAACTCATTTTTCTTAACTTCTCTTCCCCCAAAAGTCCCTGCAAAGAAACAGATGCAATCAGCCTTGCAGGCTGAGTTCAAACACATTACTTGTTAAACTTTCCTTCTCCAGATATTACTTCAACAAGAGCATCTGACTGTCTCCTTATCCTCCAATCCTTCAATCTACCCTGGATTCGTTTATATGGCCTGATTACACAGGTAAAGCAGAGCAGGCAGGTAAACACTGGTGAGGGAGGAATTCTCACCGGCTTCTGTTAGGTGAGCATCGGTCCCTTGTGGTCACACAGAACACAGGCCAGTTCCTTGCAGGCCTTGGCTCAAAGTTCTGTAGCACCCGAATGGTCACCAAAACCTTCCTCCTGCTTCAGACCCGACCATACCTAAGTCGTTCTGAAAGATTCAAGCTTTGTATGAGATTCCAGCACCTTCCTTTGCAGTAGATACCCCTAAAAGTCCTTTATAAATAAAGCATTTGCTAAAAATGTTTTATTTGCCCCTTAAATTGTTATTTTGAATTTTGCTTTATTATTATTGCTTTCTTGACAATTCCCACTCCTAAAGACACTTCAAAAGTATAAATATTGCCATTTTATACTGGTCTTCAGGCAAGATTGGTGTCTTGTTCTTAGAATTCAAACTGACGCTCATACCTAAGTTTCTCAAAACAAAATGCATAGGCATTAGGTTCACTATTTACGCACATTTTAAATTTTATTCTTACAAGATTAAAATGCACAAATTCATAGACTTGCTCTGATTGCCTTTTAATAGCAACACAAGCAATCCTTTGGGAATTTTTCTGAAACCTGGTATTTGAGCAGTATAGACCATAAAGGCCATGGAGTTCAACCTCCTTTTACTGGAAAGAAAAGTGTGGCCCCCAGGGACATGGCTGATCCGTGCAGGACAGACAGAAGCCCAGGGCAGCTGGCTAGAAGCTGGTGTCCTTCCTCCTGCCTGCCTCAGTATGCCCAGGAAAATAACACAGACAGGCTGGGCATGCTCTGGAGGTCATCTTTACGGGATCCAGATGTCTATGACATGAGGCCGACCGAGGCAGGTCCAGTCTCTTGGGCTCTTCTCATTAAATAACATATCAATCCAGTAGAGCCAGAGGATACAGAAACTGTGGCCTTGTTAATCTGCCCCAAAATAATGGAGAAAAGTGGTTGCATGGGTATATTTTTAAACTCGGTTTAATTTTTATGGAAAGGGCAATACATGGAAAGTTACTATCTTAAAACTTTCTCTGAATTCCCTTTTTAAATACGTTTTCCAGGTTTTTCATAAAGAAGTCAGACAATTGGTCTGTCTTTATAGCCTGAGGATAGCTTAACTTGCTGATTCAGTTAGATTGACAAGGCAACCTGCAGGGGCATGGTGGTTCGCACCTGTAGTCTCAGCGCTTTGGGTAGCCCAGGTGGGAGGATTGCTTGAAGCTAGGAGTTCGAGACCAGCCTAAGCAACATAGGGAGACACCCATCTCTCCAAAAAAAATTTTAAAAGTAGCCAGGCTTTTACTCAGGAGGCTAAGGTGGAAAGATGGCTTGAGCCCAGCTAAGATCTGGCCACTGCACTCTAGCCTGGGTGACGAAAGAAAGAACTTCAACGAAGGAGATTTTGAAATGCTGACTGAGGAGGGTAGAGATCATTCTTGTGAAGGGACAAAAGGGATAATCTAGATGTCAGATTGGGTAGGGATGGGGCCGGGTCAAGGAGGGGAGGGGTTCTGTGTCTCAAGGTGTTTCCACCCCATCCGTGGTGCCCTTCGCACAGTCCCATTGTGCCTGGCTGGCTCAAATTAGATCCCCGAGCCTGCCATGCACCCCAAGCCAAGGGAGAGGTGGAACCCCACAGGTGGGCATGGGAGTTAATTCTGGGGACAGCAAGGAAGTCTGAAGAGCAACAATGGAATCTCACATGCTGGAGGCTAGTGCTTCAATTGCTTTTCCTCCATTTACCCCACTGAGAATAGCCACTGAATTCCAGATACCACAAAACATGTATTTCAGCTTGAATTTCCACAGTGAGCTCAGGCTATCCCAACCAGGGATAGATACTGGCTAGTAAGTTTTGTTATTGAGAATATAATACTAAAAAAAACCAAACTCAGACTCCCAACCAAATCAATTAATTTCATGTTTTATTGCTTTACATTTTCAACAAAAACATTCTGAATGCCTACCATACCCATGGCCCTATGAAAGGCACTGAGAATATAAAGAGAAATAAAATAATTAAGAAAAATATAAAGCAATAGGTTTTATGATAGGATACAATGGGCTACCTCTAACCCTGAACCCCAAAACCTTTCAGTGGATATGATTGGCCACAGAAGAACTGAGTAAGGATAACCGAAAACCTACCCTCCGGTTAGCAAAAGAAGTTAATTTCCAACTGACAGTGATTATCTTTTTACACTATGAATTTCCCAGTTCTACCACGTAACTTACCATTGCCACCAGAACCTTATTTAGCAGACAAGCGGTCTGGCAAACTGTGGTGTACACCCGAACCTCCTGGAGGAGCCAATAAAGAACACAGAGACTGATACATGGCAGTAGTAGGACAAGGTCCAGGCCTTGGTACTGTCATCAAGTTCCACAAGCGATTCTGATGCCACCAAAATTGGAAAACCAGCACTATAGATTATGAATCTCTTCCATGAAGTGGCAGAAATCTCACACAGCATCCTGTGTGGGTCTTCCATTAAGGACAAAACTGGAGGGATGAAGTCCCTCATGCCTCTGCAAAATACATCCAAGGACACAATGCACCAGGCTTCCTACACAGCGTGACGCCCCAGCCATTCATGGTATAGAGCGCTCTCCTGCGAGAAGGAACTAAACCAGACAGGGGAGTTGATTAATCGTGCCCTTTGGAATTCACTGCACATTCAGAATTTCCCGCAAATGGAACTGATTCTTCCTTGACCTCACAGAGCAAAACTTTCAGAGCTCATTTTTGAAGTAGAAAGCAGTAATGAGTAAATAATAAAAAAAAAAAACACTTTACTGTTTTTGCATCTATATGTGGCAAGCAGCTAAAAGATACACCATAACTGTAGGTCTTTAAGAAACACTATTCTCTTTTAGAGAAAAAATGAAAAATCTCCTTAATTCTAGAAAAAAACGAATATTCCATTGACAAAAGTCTTCTTCTGTTCCTCTCCCACCTCTCTTTAAACACAAGGGATGTTCACATACGATTTCATCCTCACACCCAAAATCCCCTCCCTAGGCACTGCTCTTTTTTTAGGAAAAAGGTTCCATTTTAAAAAAAAATTATTAATAGAGATTTTGTATTAAAGGAGACCTGAGCCCTAAGCAGGTCCCAGCAGATGCAGGCCCTGGTACTAACACTCATCTTCTGAAAGAGTCTTCCGTTAGCTGGTGGGAAGAACTAAATGGCTGTCAAGAGAGCAGTAACAGGATTGGGTCAGAAGCAGAACAGGGAGCCGGGGGAACATCCGGGGACCCTAGTTCCTAGTGGCTGGGAGTGATAGCATTTGTTATGTCTAGCTTTGTGTTTCTTTCTGCTACACTGGTGTTTTTTTCTCCCCAGCTGAAGACTTGAATAAATATTTTGATTTTCTGTTATTGCCGACGGTTACTGCATCTTCTTATTTAACTTATGTCTTCTTTCCAAGCGAGAATATCCAGGTTTCGGTTGGATCTATTTTAAGGTGAATTAATTAACCAGCATAATAATACATTCATACGTTTCTTTTTTCATTATTTTTTTCTCTAAAATAGTTACAGAACACATGAACTAGAACCCCTAGTAAACCGCGTTGTCTTTTGGATTTGTTTGTTTGTTTGTTTCCTTCTTCCCTGATAGGGAAACCTGCCCCCAGACTACAGAATCAGCCTGATTGACATCGGCCTGGTGATCGAGTACCTGATGGGCGGGGCTTATCGCTGCAACTACACGCGCAAGCGCTTCAGGACGCTCTACCACAACCTCTTCGGCCCCAAGAGGGTGAGGCTTGCGGCAAATCCCTGGGCCCTTCCTGGGGGGGGTAGGGTGTGGCTTCTTTGTCTGCGAGAGGAAGACCAGCGGAGGAGATAGATGACCTCCCCTCCTCTTCTTCCCTCTTCCCTCAAATCTGTTAAAAAAAAAAAAATTCTTTTTTTTAATTGGAAGAACAAAAACAGAGTGTATGGAGAGAAGGGGAAAATGTTTTTGGTGGGTTTCTTTGGTTTTTCACTAGGTCCAACTCAAATTAGAAAATCGCACTGAGAGTGAGCTTAAATAATCAGAGAGTATTAATGAAATTCAAATTAATCTTATTATTAAGATTATTAAACTCAGCAGTTTTCCAGGTTTTGGGTCTTGGGATCTATTTATACCTTTAAAAGTTGTTGAGAACCCCAAAGAGTGTTCATCTCTGAGAATTCTATCAATATTTACCACGTAAGAAATTTAAATTGAGACTCTAAAAATATTTACTAATTCATTTTAAGATAACCATAAGAATCTAATTAAATGTTAAAATAAATAACATGTCTATGAAAAATATATTTTCAAAAACAAAAATTAATGATAAGATTAGCATTGTTTTACTTTTTTTGCAAATTTCTGTAATATCTGGCTTACAAGAAGACAGCTAGATTCTCTTAATTCTGGGTTCAGTCTATTATAAGATGTTTTGAAGTATATGAAGGAAATTTGACCTCACACAAATATGTGAAAAATATTATAAATATATCAGAAAAAGGAAGGAGTGTTTTAGCAATCTTTATATATAATTGTAGATAATGTTTTTTTTGTGCTACACAAAAATTAAGTAACAGTTTCTAAAAAATGAGTTGCAATGTGAAATCTAACACCATGTAAGTGAACTTTTCAAATTGTGTCACACTAAAATCCACTGCTTTATCTGGGAGTGGTTCCCAGCTACTCAGCAGACTGAGGCAGAAGGATGGCTTGAGGCCAGGAGTTCCAGGCTGTAGTGTGCTATTAGGGTGTCTGTGAAATAGCCACTGCACTCCAGCCTGGGCAACACAGTGAGACCCTGCCTCTAGAAAAATAAAATTAAAATAATAAAATAAAATAAAATCCACTGGTCTTTCTTGCATTGTGTATGGATCTTTTAATATCATAGATTGGTCATTGGAAAATATTGGTTTGTTGAGTTATACAGATCTTCCAAATGTTGACACATTTCATTATACAATTTCCAAAAAATCACATTCATTAACGTTACCTCTAATCTCATCAGAAAAGTCTTTACATACTGAAAAGTTGTCAAGGTCATGCTGAGGGAGAAATGGAAGTTTTCCAAAATTCCAATTCTTTTTTTTGAAAGTGTGAATTTTTTCATTGGCAACAAATCTTGTCAGTTGTTTTCCTTGAAATAATAATCTCACTTTGGTCATTCCAAAAATGTCTGCCAAATGTCCAAGTCTAAAGAACCACAGTCTGTCTGCCGGCCATTCCTTCAAGTAAAAATGATATTCTATAAAAAAAAAAAAAAAAACGTGGCTATAATTCAATCCAAACAATCACAGAAGTGCATTTCCCCAGAACAACCCATCATACATAGGTCAGTATGCAGCAGAAATACTTTTAGGGCATACTTCCCATTTCATCCCACAGAATAGCAAAAAGACATATAGTCAAGGGGAGAGATTTATTAAGGTTAATCATTTTTAGGCCCCAGCAAGGACATTCTTAAGGGAAACTTTTATTTTTCTGCAAGTGCATAACAGTGGAATCTAATGACAATTGGTAAAGTTTGATGCCACTGCCTTTATTCTTACCAAGAAGACACCCAGCAGTTTTTATTCACCACTGCTTTTGCACCATCAGTGCAAATGTTAACAGTGTCAAAACCCAATACCATCTTCACATTATTATGCAAAAAGCTTTGACTTCACATACACTCCAAAAGTGTTTCAGAGACCCCCACAATCCATGAACCACATTCTGAGAACTGCTCCTCTAGCTGGTAGTGGGCATGATTTTTATTTTTAACAAAGCTTTCTTCTTGATTATGAAGGTATTTTGTAGAACTGATGGAGAACTTTGAAAACAAACAAAAAAAAATGTACGAAGAAGAAAAAAATAACACAGATTTTAGCTTGGTAGTCACTTTGGAAGCTGAAAGAAAAAGAAAGGAAGAGAGACCAGGTTCAAGCTGTTCCAACTTGAATAGTCAAGTAAAATTTGGAGGAACTGTAAATGCTATAACCTTATCATTTACTCAAATAACTTTCAAGACGGCAGCCAACCACTCTGCAATACTTAAAAGCTTAGAATTGGTATTCCTGACCCCTAAGATGTAATTTTGATCTCCCCTTGTTAAATATCAATCAGGGTCTGTAATCTGCTGAGTTGCCCTCTCTCTCGGTCTGTGCCTGTTTTGCACATTCCCAGCATGGCTGATGATGATGCCTTGTGCGCTGACACTTTCCATGCCTGAGCACCTTTTGCTGGCATCAGCACATGCCCTCTGGCCCCACGCACCCTTGCCCCACTGGACAGCAGCATAGGGAGATGGCCAGCAGGAAGCATCCAAACATGCATTTCTGAATAATATCCCAAGTCTCCAGGAAATACAGGTTGTCCAGGGGTTTCAGAAATATCTGATTTGTTTTGTTGGATAGGATGTTTCGGTGCTCACCTGCCTTAGTCTGTGCAGCTACTATAGCAAAATACCATGAACTGTGTTGCTTATAACAATGGAAATTTATTTCTCACAGTTCAGGAGGCTGGGAAGTCCAAGATCAAGGGCCCAGCAGATTCAGCGTCTGATGAGGGCCCATTTTCTGGTTCATAGGTGGCAAATTCTTGTGTCCTCACATGGTAGAAAGGAGAACAAGCTGCCATAAGCCTCTTTTACAAAGACACTCATCCCATTCATGAAGGCTCTCCCCTCTTGGCCTAATCACCTCCCAAAAGGTCTACCTCCTAATACTATTACCTTGGGGGTTAGAATTTCAGCACATGAGCGTGGAGAACGGGCAGTGCTCTGCAGGTGGCAGCCGAGCAGGATGGTTACAGGAAGGTGAAAGAAATCTTGACCCACAAAAGGCATTCTAAACCTGCAGGCCCTACCCTCGGGCAATCTCATTATGCCTCTCCAGTTTCCCAATTTTCTGTGATTCACCAAAATCTCTAAACACATTCTTCTCTCAGAACCTCTATAAATAGGTTTTCTTTTTGTGGTGTTTTATTTAGCAAAATAAAAATAAGTGCTATATGGTACAATAGAGTTCTTACATTACCTGTTTAAGATACAGTAGGACTCTTTTCTTACCTCTATGAAAGAAAGATCTAACTTTGTTCATAACATTTTTTTTAACAGCCCAAAGCCTTGAAACTGCTGGGAATGGAGGTGAGTGTTTGCTCAAATTATTAGTGTCAATTATTTATTCCCTTTATTTCACAGCTTAAAAAATATGTCTATAAGTTCATTTCAGTGGTAGGGCTTACTTAGTACATGGTTTTAAAATGAGAAAATTAAAATTTTTCACGCGTCACGGGGGCATCTCACAGTAGCTTTGAAAATTCCACCATGAGATTATGTCAGCATTGCAAACAAAAAACTAAATCCCACTTGAAATACTAACTTGAAGACTAAGGAAGCATATAAATTCCAGTCAGAGAAATCTATTCATAGGTGTGTACAAATGGCAACAGACCAGAGCTATTTCACAGCTGTGTCTAACAGGTGTGCAGAAGCTCGAGATAGACTGATTCCCATCTTTCGTTCATGCGGTTATTGTCATATATGCAAATAAAAATGTAGGATGCCCTTGTCCTTTCAGCAAAAAGAGCACTGTCCATCAGGAGATACAAACAAACCTACCTGTAGAAGAAAAAGAAAGGACAAATGTAAAGAAAAAGAAAATAGTCCATTAAAAAATAACTTTTTAATTAGAGTATAGCACTGCCATGTTCCCACAAGACTCTGCTTTTGCCTTTATTAAAACTTGCTTTAAAGTTAGGCATGGATGAGCATGTGAGTTCTTTTAGGATAAGAGCTGGCCCAGTTCATTCCAGCGGTGATCCCAGAGCTGAGCCAGTAGAAGACATACAATAGCTACTTACGGAAAGGAGCTGATTCATTTCTAACTCAGCCTGTATGTTTTCCCTAAAATTACAGGATGATATTCCCTTGCGGCGAGGAAGAAAGACAACCAAGAAGCGTGAAGAGGAGGTGGACATTGACCTGGATGACCCTGAGATCAACCACTTCCCCTTCCCTTTCCACGAGCTGATGGTGTGGGCTGTCCTCATGAAGCGGCAGAAGATGGCCCTGTTCTTCTGGCAGCATGGCGAGGAGGCCATGGCCAAGGCCCTGGTGGCCTGTAAGCTCTGCAAAGCCATGGCTCACGAGGCCTCTGAGAACGACATGGTCGACGACATTTCCCAGGAGCTGAATCACAACTCCAGGTTGGCCAGCCCAGCAAATGGGGTGGTCTCGGGGGAGAGAGGGAAGGTGGGCTTCAAATACTGGAGGAGCTGAGCCACCCAAAACTTTAAGGGAGGCAGTATCACCCCAGTGGTGTACACAGAGGTGGGCATGAGCATTATGCACAGTGTACACACAGATACACAGAAATTTTTATTTCATCTTCTCAACTACCCCAATGGGGAGGTCCTGTTATTTTGCATTTCTGAGGAAAATGAGGCTCAGAGAATTTAAGCAGCTTGTCCAAGATCACACATTAGTGGTTAGCAAGAATGGAATTTGAACTGAAGTTTGTGGAATCTAAGAAGACATACTGCGCTAGCATTATTGATTGATTGATCTGCCTCCCCCATCTATATCCCTTGAATTTGAGGCCTTGAGTGTGGGGATCATGCCTCGTTCGACTTTCACCCCCAGTTTGAAACATGGTCTCTGACACTCAGTGATGCCTAATGGCTGTTAGCTAGATGAATGTATGAACAGACTAGATCCCATAGGAAACAACTACCCCGCACAGCAGCCACTTTTTGTGGCTGGCCAATGGGTCCCCACTTTTGTCATATGTCTCCAAGCAGGCCTGAAGGACTCCTCCGCCCATTCTGTCTTTCAGGGACTTTGGCCAGCTGGCTGTGGAGCTCCTGGACCAGTCCTACAAGCAGGACGAGCAGCTGGCCATGAAACTGCTGACTTACGAGCTGAAGAACTGGAGCAACGCCACATGCCTGCAGCTCGCGGTGGCAGCCAAGCACCGCGACTTCATCGCGCACACGTGCAGCCAGATGCTGCTCACCGACATGTGGATGGGCCGGCTCCGCATGCGCAAGAACTCAGGCCTCAAGGTCAGCGCGCCCAAGAAGGCCCTCTCCGCTACTCGGGCAAGAGGGTTGGTTGGAGTTTTCCAAGCCAAACCTGCGGTGGGATTAGGCATTCTCTTGTGTTAGGAGGGTGGTTCTAAACCTGGACTGTGGATCAGAATCTCCTGTCGAGCATCGTTCTGTTTTGTTTTGTTTTGTTTTGCATGCAGAGGCTAGGGCCTCCCCCAAGTCCTGTTCAATCAAAATCTCCAGAGAGGACACCTAGACATTAATATTTTTCAGACGATCCAAAGTGGTGGCAACACACCGGTACCATAGGTAGTGCCATTTGTGTGGGCACAGCCAGCTGCACAGAAGTCCCCACCTAGGCAACCTGTCACTTCTGTGTGTACCCGAACCCCCAGCCCTCTTCAGCATCACGCCACAGAGACATTGGCTGTTACCAGATATGCTTGAGCTAGTTTTTAAACTGAAATAAAAATGAAACAGATTCATATGCAAAGACATTGCTGGATAACCCCGATCTATTCTTAAATGAGGAAAAACAAGTTGCACCCAGTATGTATAACCTGAGTCCAGTTTTATCCAGTGTGTTTATGTATTGCTATGTCTGTATAAATTAATTTTTACAAAACCAGGAAGGACACATTGTAAATTGTGTGTGGTGGTTACTTCTGACATTGAAAGGACAATGTCAGGGACTTCACTGTTTTTAAGAGAAGTAGGATGGAGTGCAGCTTTTGCTCTTTTAATGGCTTTTTTCAATGTTTTTCAAAGACATCATTAAACTGAAAAAAGTAAGAGAAAGACAAAAATAGAAAGTGCAAGATTGAAAGAATGTGGGTTTTTTTGTTTGTTTGTTGTTTTAATTTTTGTGATACCAGTTTCTTTTCATTTTTTGACCATATATATTTAAGGTGTACGTGAGGTTTTGACATACACAGTGAAATGGTTACTATAGTCAAACAAATTAACATATCTATCATCTTGCAGTTACTCTTTTCTGTGTGTTCTAAGAACACCTAAAATCTATGCTCCTGGTAAATTTCCAGTATACAATATTGTAACTATAGTACTCTATAGTTATAGCTCTCTATTGTGCTTATTCATCCCACATATCTGCAACTTTGTGCCCTTTGACCTACACCTCCCCATTTCCTCCCCTCCCCCCACCCCACCCCACCCTGGTAGCCACCATTGTACAGGACCAGCACCCCTCCCCCCACACCACTCTTCCCATGGTCTCTTGGCCCAGGGTCACAGAAGGGTTCTGTGCAGGAGGTCATGGATGTTCCACAGCCACACCGCTAGTGACCGCCACGCCTAGCCTCAGACAGGGAGCCCAGCTGGCTCTCAGCTCTGAGACGGCGTAATGTCTCCTGCAGGCTGCCAGCACCCACCTGAGCCTCCCCAGGCCTGCCAGGCACCCCGAATTCAGGGTCATCGCCGTCCCTTTCCCCTGAACTGCTCTTGTGTCCCTATGGCCAGTCACGCCCCGGCTGTCCCTGCCTCACAACTCGAATATCGTTTTCACTGACCCTTCGCGATCTCTCTCAGCCCCTCACCTTGGAGCAGTTTCAAGGAGGTTCATCTTCGGAAGCCTTGTGCCCCGGAGTCGTTTTCATGGAGCGTAGTGGTGGGAGAAGACTTGGGGAACCGAAGTCAGATGTCAGTGTCATCATTCGGAATTGCACTTGCTCCTGACGATGGAGAATCACATTGCCCTCCCTGGGAGGGCCTCCCCATTTAGTGTCCTCACATGGAGATTCACACACGATGTTTATACATGGGAGAAATACAGTGTTGGCCTCCTGGGCACTTGTCCAAGGGCACTCTCTTGTTGCATTTGGAGCCTGCTGGGTTGTGTATGTGTGTTTCTGTTGTGTAGCGGAGATCGCTCTAAAATGAACAAAATGCTTTGCTAACATGTACTCTCTCAGGATCAACTTATAACAGCATTTTTTTACAGAGATAATAAGATAATGCATAATCAACTCCACCTGACACATTAGCAAATAAATGCCAATGGACGTATGTATGAATAGATTTCACAGTCAAAATCAAGCGCTGTCTAATGGCGAAATGGGAATCTGAATTCTCTACCACTTTTGTCTTGAATAGAGTCTCTTTTTTTCCTCAGTTTCCCCCATACAAAGTGAGTGTTAATTGGGTAAGATGTAGTAGTTGGATAAAATGCTTTTTTTCCTTCAAAAATTGAATTGAGCTCCTGTGCAAAATAATTTCCCAGAAAGGACAAAGTGACCGTCTTAGCACTAATGTTTTTAGTTATTCAAATGTCCAAGACCCACCCAGAGCATACAACACCCATGTGCGCATGTGCACGCACGCAAACACTTGAACACCACACCCTAGGCCCTCTGACTCTAAGCAACCACCCTAATCTTAATCCTTTAAATGTGATTATTATTATTATCATTATTATTACTTTAGGTAATTCTGGGAATTCTACTTCCTCCTTCAATTCTCAGCTTGGAGTTCAAGAACAAAGACGACATGCCCTATATGTCTCAGGCCCAGGAAATCCATCTCCAAGAGAAGGAGCCAGAAGAACCAGAGAAGCCCACGAAGGAAAAAGACGAAGAGGACATGGAACTGACGGTAAGAAAACACTGCGCGGCCATTGTCCATGGGGAGCATCCCTGATCCAGCTGTCCGCCAACATGCTTGTAACTACTCTTGAAGTCAGACAGCTGTTCCCTAGCCTCCCCCCATGTTTAATCATGGGATGCTTTCATTTAGGTATTGAGACCAGGGTATAATAAAAGTGTGTCCTCTCTGTGTAAATAACATGATTATAGGGTCCAACTGTACGTGACATCTTTCCACCAGCCACTGGTACAGGACAAACCAATAAAATTCAAAAGCAAGACACCCTAAATTTCCCAAACAAGCAAAGCATTCTGAACAACCAGGTGATGTGTCTGTCTTAGCACACAAAGAAGGAGAGAGAATCCATGATTTGGGAGCAGCCGGCTTCCCTGAGCTGGGACTGTTGGGCTGATCAGAGGCTGAGCCTGTATCTGTCTTCGGGGTCAGGCTCGCAATTACAGCACTAATTAAATTTTGAGGTTTGTATGGAAAGCTTTTATTAGCCCTTCCTGGTATAATTATAGAGCATGGATGCTTTGTTCTGCAGAGAGAAGGGGGCAGCTGGGCATGGGGCAGCTTCCCGCGACTCCTGCCTGAGCAGCGTGACTGCCACTGGCACCTTTCCAAAGGCTAAAAATATCACACGCCATTAAAGGGATATGAAAGGCTTCATAGCTTGGGAGCCTTCAAGCTACAACTCCATAAGGACATTCTTGATAGAATGTCCCCACCACCACCGCCACCACCCTGGCCAATGACCGTGGCTGTAGTGACCCAGAAGAAGCCATAAGGAGAGAAAACAAAAATAGGTTTTGCTCAGGTGACAAAAGGCCTTTGCATTATTATCCTAGTGGGACCACTGTATGAATTGTGTTTCCTCCAGATAAACAATATTTCTTTCCAGTAGGCCCTTCCTGAAGATCTATTTGCAGCCCAATCCCTGACTCACTGAATTAAAAGCCAACTTTCGTTTCGGTTTCAGGATCCTTATAAAAATCTGTGGTGGAGTCTGCTCACCTCCGTAACAGGATTAGACAACTGTCTTCCCTAACCATCTTATCCTACTTTTGGCCTCTGGATAGGATAGGATATTTTAACCATTGGTAGTAGTAATACCCAATCTTTATTGAATATTTCTGCAGAGTGTGTGCTCTAGAGCCAGAATCCGGCCCTGTCACCAGTGGGCACAATTTTATAACCTCTAACATGGGAATAATAACGTTGTCTACCTCACAGGTAGTTGTGCGGTTTAAAAAGTGTGCAGGTAAACTACTTAGATTGGCAAATGGCACACCATAAATGTTGATGAGTGTTCACTAATATTGTTATAACAGTGCTAAGCACTTTACATACACTTACTCATGGAATCCTCACAACAGTCCCACACAGTAGGCACTATTATTATACCCATTTTACAGATGAGCAAGCTGCGATTCAGAGAGGTTAAATTTGCCAAGTTTACCCAGCTAATTAGTTGCAAAGCTGGGATTAGAACCCAGGCATAGGGACCCCATCGGCCACATTTTTAGATAATTGGTTAAGGGAGAGAGTGAATGTCTCTCTATTCTCAGCTAGTTTGGTCCACCAAGTAGCAAAAAGAATCCAAGAGTGATACACAGGCCTCCTAAATCAAATGTGGCATAGCCTTGACTTGGGAAGACATCCTAGAAAGACAGCCAGAGGCTGAATCAGCATTCTCTCTGGCTGGGTTTCAAGGAAGAAAGCAAAGGGAGGTGGCTTTGCCTGCTCAGCCTAGAGCTTTGAGGACCTGATCCTCCAAGAAGCCACAGTAAAAGATGCATCTCTAGGTGAAGAGCAAAGTCTGCTTAGGAGAGAATAAACCCTGGTGTCATTTACTGAGAACCCAAGTAGAAAACACTGCAGTAACATTCCTGCCTAAGCTTATTGTCCACAGGCAAAAACGTAGGGAGAAGGGGAAAGGAAGGAAGGGACTGGTGGGCTGGCAAGCTCCAGAGTGCACAGCAGTTGTCTTTAAATCCAGTGGAGCCTCCTTTGACTCTGATGGCAAATTCTGTCACTGCTCGGGCACTGGTCAGTGGGCTCACCGTGGACAGAATTGGAAAGTGCGCCTTGTTGGCACCTTCATGGGATTGATATTTGAGCTTCTATGTTAAACTAATAAATCCTCTCTTAGAATGAGACATTTTCCTTTGGCTCTTCCAAAATTATACACAAAAATATCAACCCCAGTTCACTCCATTTTGTAGCCGTTAGTGTCTTAGTTCACCTCAAAGTTCTTTTTCAGCTTTGACATCTGTGTCAAGCTAGCAAAGAGTCTCAAATCATACTGTGTGGTTTCATCTGTGTTTGACTCTTAAATTCTGCTTTAAGGAATATCAAAGGAAATGTTTGACTACAGGGAAAAGAAATCAGCAAAATCACAAGTTAAGCTGCTTAGGCTAGAATTAATGAAATATCAAAAATGCTTTATTCAAACCCACGAAAGGCAAGCCTTTCAAAAATGTATTCATGTTAGAATATATCTGAATAATAAAGGCAAATGGGTGGTAGCAGTGGTTGTTTTTGTTTTACTTGAATTGCGGGATAAATGTCTCCACTTTATACTTTGCCCAATAAAGTTCCAAAAAGTCCACAGACCCAGGACATGGCGGTAGCTCTGTTGGGAAAGCCACTGTTCCCAGAGGTTACCCCAAGATGCCACTCTCCAAAATGCCTAAAAACCTTCAAGCTGTCTTTACTCTCATCTCATTGTGTCACCAAATGGCATTGTATTTGCCAAGCATATAAATAAGTAGAACAGAAGCAGGATAATAATGTTATATAAATTTTAGGAGCCCAAATATCATGTAACCTCAGAGTTTCTTAAGGTTAACAACCAATATTTTTAGAACTTTATTGCTGTCTTGTGTGCTATATCTGTCTGAAGATTGACTCAGCTCACTGATCAAAATAAACACTTAGATAGGCCTTAGTGTGAAATCTTACCTATCCATTAACTCAGCACACTTTTCTAGCCAGAGGTCCACAAGGCATGGACATTACCTTCTCCAAAAATCCTATTAGTTACAAGGAAATCAGTTGTGATCATTACATATTGTAGTAAAGTCATTATTAGAGGCAATGATCCAAGTAGCTGTGGAAATTATTATTTGTATATTTTCCATGAGGTGGTTTGAAACCAGAATTATCTAGTGGTTATCTTTATTCCCAACTTCCAAACAAACGAATTGTCTCTATAATTAGATCTGTCAACTTTAAACTCATATTTCCAGTACTCTGTCTTTTCCCAAATCCTTGTCAGCAAAATCTCAGGTTAAGCTGCTTAGGCTGGAATTAATGAAATATCAAAAATGCTTTATTCAAACCCCTGAAAGACAAGCCTTTTACAAATGCGTTCATGTTGGAATATATCTGGATAACAGAGGCAAACAGGTGGTTGTTTTTGTTTTGTTCACATTGCCTCCATTTATCAGGACTCCCACAGTCCCGAGAAGTTACAAAGTTTTACCCTGTTCTCACATTTAATAAAAATCTCCAAACTCTGTAGAACTAATCTTATCCTAGAACAATATTGAAAGATTAAAGCCAAGAAATTACACTGTTATAGATTCTAATAAAACTTTTTTTTCTAGCAAGACATCTCAACTAGATGATTTCAGTCAAGAGTATCCAAGAAAGTCTCAGTTTGCTTTAATGACTGGCTAATATTTACTGAGCACTTATTAAGTACCAGATGCTAATTGATTTGTAGGCCAATCCTATTGCAGGTACTTTATTACCCCATTTTACAGTTAAAGAACCTGAGACTTAGAGAGGTTAAAACTTTGTGCATGGTGCCACCATTTCTAAGTGTCCAGGTTTGGACTCAGTGTCCCACCTGAGTGGCACAAGGCCGGAACACTTCTCCACCAGGGTCTTCAGCTATCTTTGAGACATTCTGTCACTTGCTACCCAGACAGGCAGGTGTCTGCCTTTTTTCAAGTCCTGCCTTTTTTGTGATGTTAAATCATTATTGTTATCACTGCTACTGTTGTGAAAGAGAAGGAGATAATTCCATTCTCAAGGAAATCTCCAGCAGCTTGGAGATGAAGACTTCTCTGGGTCAGCCCTGACTGGGGTCCTTCTCCTAGTCCCACCTGGTTGCAGAGGAAAGTAGTGTGCCCAGGAGTCACCATGAAACTAATACCAGCAATAATTCAGGTTTTACAGGGTTTGAAATCTGGGAGCCTAAGAGCATGTGCCTAAGAATTAGAAGATATCCCTAACCTAACTAAGCTCCAGGCACTTCAGATAATCCACCTCTTCAATACTCACAACCCTTGGATAAATTAGGTATTCTGGTTCAATTTACCTTTGACTTAAGAGTCATTTCGCATGGGTGGAGACAGAGTTTGAATCCATATCTAGCCTATTTCATGATAGGGATGGGAAGAGAGGGGAGAGAGGGACAGATTCCTGAAGCCCAGTCTTTCCAGGCTGCATTCTGTCTTCCCCTCCGAACTCTGGTGTCTTCTATCACCTACATCTTCCAGAGGTCTCAGGATGAAAGAGAAGAGAATCATCAAGAAATATCCTCTGCCAGGTGCGGTGGCTCACGCCTGTAACCCTAGCACTCTGGGAGGCCGAGGCATGAGGATTGCTTGAGCTCAGGAGTTCGAGACCAGCCTGAGCAAGAGGGAGACCCCATCTCTACTAAAAATAGAAAAATTAGCCAGATGTGGTGGCGCATGCCTGTAGTTCCAACTACTCAGGAGGCTGAGGCAGGAGGATCACTTGAGCCCAGGAGTTTGAGGTTGCAGTGAGCTACGATGATGCCATTGCACTCTAGCCAGGGTGACAGAGCAAGACTCTGTCTTAAAAAAACAAAAGAGAAAAAGAATATCCTCAAGGTCTTCTGCCTCAGACAAAGGGTAAACACAGATTATATGTATAGCGCAGGTGCACATTTACAGAAGGCACAACCTCTAAATCTCTGGGGCCTTGGGTTCTTGGGTTCTATGGGCATCCTTTCCTCATCTGTAAAATGAGCACATTGAACTGTGTACCCTACAGAGCCCTGCTGTGATGGTTTCAATTCTCTTCCACTGTAGGCAATGCTGGGACGAAACAACGGAGAGTCCTCCAGGAAGAAGGATGAAGAGGAAGCTCAGAGCAGGCACCGATTAATCCCCCTGGGCAGAAAAATCTACGAATTCTACAATGCACCCATCGTGAAGTTCTGGTTCTACACTGTAAGCATCTTTCCTTTTCTCCTTCCTAATGGATGGGCACCAGGCGCCCACATCCATTTCTCATACACCAGTGTGGTTTTCCCTGCAAGTCATAATATAAGTACCCACAGCAGGAACAGAAGCTCTATAACCTTGCTTTTTCAATAGCTTTGCAAGATTCGTGGAGTTAGGAAGCTAAGTCAGGAAGCTTCCACAGGCTACCTTTCTCCACTTCTCACAAAATAAAGGAAATGGCAAAAGAGAACTAACAGAAATAGAGATGAGATGAATATGAGTCTAGTTAGCAGGACAATAGATGTCCTTTTCAAAACACTTCCTTGTCCTGGATGGATGAGTGCCTCCATTTTAGATGCCAATTCCAAGTTTAGGGGGACTTTTGGTGGGTAAGGGCTGAGGAGAACATAGAAGTAACACCACTAAGGAAGGGTAGCATGTATGTGTAACTGCTCCCAATCTGGTGGTGTCATCAAACAACCTTTCTTGCTCTGACACAATTTTTTTTTTTTTTTTTTTTTTTGAGGCAAGGTCTCACTCTGTCACCTGGGCTACCATACAGGGTCCCTATCATAGCTCACTGCAAACTCAAATTCCTGGGTTCAAAGTATCTTCCTGGCTCAGCCTCCCTGGTAGCTGGGACTGCAGGCATGCATCACCAGGCCTGGCTAATTTTTAAATTTTATTTTCTGTAGAGACAGGGTCTCGCTATGTTGTTCAGGCTGCTCCAACACAATTAACATATAAACCACAGCAGCAAAAACTACTCAATAAAACCTACAAGCAAATATTATTTGGGATGCACACCCTACAAACATTTCCTGCCTGCAAAACAATGGGTTGTGCCTGAAATGGCATCCTGACGGGGTAAAAATGGCTCCATTGTTGGTTTTCCACTTCTACTTTTCAATGATATGTTAAGTTTAAGGTGAGCTCTCAGCTCAGGTCATCTCCGATTCTCTCCAGCCACAGTGGCGCTGGGCCAGATGAAGGAGAGTGCATCTGTATTTTTAGCCTTTGTCACAACCAGCTGTACAGCAGTCATTTGAGTCAGCAACAGGATCCTCTGAGTCTGAGCCCAGGATGACTCAAATGACCAGACGAGGTGCTTTTCATGTCGTCCTGTGTGCTAACACTGAGCCCCGGCTTTGAAGCAGAGTTTGTCTACCTCGGCACTGTTGATATTTTGGGCGGGATAATTCTTCGTTGCGGGGGGCTGCCCCCCACATGTAGCATGTTCAGCAGCATCCCTGGGAGCATCCACACGGGAGCATCCTGCATCCCCCAAGTACAGCCACCAGAATGTCTCCAGACATTGCCACATGTCCCCCTGTGGGATCAAATTGCCACCAGTTGAAAACTACTGTTTTAAAGTATGGTCTTAAAAGAGGATGGGATATTATGAAAATTAAAATAGTAGAATTTTTTTAGTAAAGTAAAAATCCAAATGTATCCATATTACAAAGACAGAAAAATTCTCCTCCTCCCCCCAAAAAATAACAGAGGCATGCAAAAATCATTCCTATTTATGTATTTCATACAGATCTATATTATTTTTAACCTTGCAGCAAACAGCTTAGTGGTGACAAGCATGGACTTTGAAGTCCAACAGCCTGGGTGGAAATCCCATCTGTGCCTCTTAGTACTGTGTGCCCTCAAGCAAGTGACTTTCCCGTGCTGTCCACAGTTTCCTGAAGATGGGGATAATAATAGTACCTACTTTGTAGGATTTAGTGAAGAGTAAATGTGTTAAAATATGTAAAGTGCTTAGAACAGTGCCTGGACGTGTAAGCCCAGTGTAAATGTAACTGTCATTTTTCCCAGGCTATTCATGTTGCACAACAATAGGTAATCGGTGTTGTGTTCATCCATCCACTCAATGACAGTAATGATGTCATTTACTGAGCACCTACTACGTTTGAGGCGATGTTCTAGGTGCTATATGAGTATGCACCATAATCCTAAAGATTAAGGCAATTTTACCAACACGGTATTTTTACCTGGCCATTCTACAGCCAGGTCCGCCCTTCCTCTTACCCTAGGCTGCCTCAATTACCTCAGCCCAGAACAGGGCTTGGCAAATGACAGCCCTCGGGCCAAATCCAGCCCACTGCCTGGGATTGTGGCCCGCCATCTAAGAATGGTTTTTACATTTTTAAAGGGTCGAAATAAAGTTTTTAAAAGAATATTTCATGACACGTGAAAATTGTACGAAATTCAAATTTCTGTGTCCATAAATAAAGTTTTATTGGAACACGGCCCAACTCTTGTACTTACCGATAGTCTGGCTGCTTTTGTGCTACCACAGCAGAGTTGATTTGTAGCCATAGAGACTGCTGGGCCCGCAAAACCTTAAAAGGTAACTATCTGGCCATTCGCAGAAAAAGTTTGCAGACTCCTGAGAGCAAAAAAGAAATCGGTATAAATAATCGTATCAATATTTCTAAAAGTTTTGTTGGGAATGCAAATTCCTGGCCCCATCATAGACCCAGATGAGTCAAATCTTCTGGAAGGTGCTTGAGAGGCTGTGTGTTTAACAAGCCTCCCAGGCAAATCCTGTGATCAAAGAAGCTTGGTACACGCTGCTTTGTTTGCATCATTTGCAGCACGTTGGAAAGCTGTCTCTTTGAGGGGTGGGGGCCTATGTGTCCAACTCTCTTCTGAGTGGATCCCCCAGATGTATCCACTTGTGTTTACACAGCGATTCTCAGAAATCCATATTCACGTATTGACAAAGCCCAGGCCTCCAGGAAGTGAACTGGAGATGAGGTATGCCAGCCTTTCAAATTGCCAGGGATGCTTAACAATAAAATTCACTTTTAGATTGAAGGTCCCGTTTGCTTTCGGTTGTGTTCTTCTCTGGAAGAGTGTTTCTCACTCTGATTTCCAGAAGTGTCCCCTTCTACTCTGCCAGGGTTCTGAAAGGTCGGATACCCCTCATTTCCATATAACTTCACTTCTCCATCTTAGCAAGTTGCCCAAGGAGCAGGTTGGGTCCTCTTCTGTTCCAAGAAAAAAAAGAGGCAGGGATCGAACTGGCTCCCAGACCCTGTTCGTGAGCCCATTTCAAGTGTCCAGCCGGAGAGGATTCAAGTTCAAGGTGCAAAGTGGCCGCAGGTCAGAGGATATGGCATGCACCCAGCGTTTCCCTAGCGGTGACAAACTCTTTCCTCTACAAGGCCATGTGCTCCCTCTGCTCTCTAGAGACATTAGAAAAGGCCCAGAAAGAAGTGAGGAAGAGCAAAGCCCCACCAGGGATCCACAGCAAACTGCAGCAGGCTTTGGTGCTCGTGTTTGATGGCTTAGGAAGCATGCATCTTGGTTAATGGAAAATGTAAGAAAAAAATATATATAACCAAATAGAATACAAATTTTTATAGGACTGCCACTGACAAATAAGAATCATGAGATTATATTTTTGTTCAAAATCTTTGACATTCTACACACAGGTTGTTAAAACTTGCAGAATACACACACACACACACACACACAGACAATTGCTGCATTAAAGCATGTCGTGTTAAGATGATCTGCAGCAGGGCGGTGTGAGCGTTGGCGAGTTCTGAGATAGGTTGCTTCCAGCGTAGCAGCCGGTCCTCTGTTGTGCCATCTACACATGCTTAAGACCCGATTTTCAGAAGTCTGTATTTAGGGAGTTGTCCCAAAATATTATATGGTAGCTTAACTATGGGAAAAGTTCATTCCAGAGTAACTGTGACTTAAGGAATGGGCAGGAGCTAAAAAGGATGAGCGTGGAGGAAGCATAAACAACAATGAGGACAATTTCAGAAAGAAGAAAAAGAGGAGAGGTATGAAGAGTTCACAGGGGATTGAAGGGAAGCAAGGGCCGAGGTGAGAGGAGATAAGAGGAATAGCAGAAGCATCTTGAAAAAAGAGGTGAATATTAGCCATTCGTTGGGGCCTCTGCGATGTGTTGAGAGATAGATAGATCGATCCCCAATCCTTCCAAAGGCCCCATAAGGCAAGTAGCAATGACCTCCATTTTATAGGATGGAGGCCCAGGTGAGTTACATGACTTGCAACGATGGTACAGCTAGGAAGCGTGTGAGCCAGGATTGAAACCTATGCCTACCTTCCCCCCACCGAACACACCAGGTCTGTGTTCAGAGGACAGGAGCAAGTGAGAGGAGTTACTTGAGTACTAAAATGCAGAGTTTCTAGAATTGTGTGTGTGTGTCACTGGGCCTACCTGTGACAAGAGAAGATAATGCTTTGGAATATTTTGCAGTGAATTGGGAAAACTGATAAAAACCAGGGCAGTTAATAAGATTCATTTCACCTAGAAACGACAGAAGTTGATCCAACAAAGAAAAGGAAGCAACCAGAAAGAGAGGAATATTTCAAGTCAGAAGGAGGCTGAGAGTATATTTTAGAGTTTTAATCATTGAAGTCCTTTTTTTGCATTTTGTAAAATGCAAAGTCCTTTTTTTTTTTTCATTCTGTATTCAGGGACTACAGACTAAATGCCAGTGTATTATAATGACAAACAGAAACCATATGAACCAAGTTCCATTTTGAGCTGGTTTTTAAACAGTGTCCTACATGATTTTAACTAAACTCTTTCATGAGAGGTTTTCAGGAGTTGCTAATGATTTTGAAGACAGGGAAGGGTAGGAACCTGGGCACGGATTACAGTGATAGTCCTGGGTAGGGTGGGGGAGAAGAGCAAACACTCGGCTGGAGAGTGAGCCCCGCTTCCATACGTGATCTCACTTAGTTCCCACATATTCTCACCCTTTAAGAGATGAGGAAATTATATGCAACAGCTGTGTCTGCAAATGTGACAGTGTTATAGGGTCTTAGAAATACCTCTGACTCCTATTAAGAATCTATTTATTCTCTTACAAAAACAAAAAGGGACAAGAAAGGAAAGAACAGGAAGGAAGGAAGGAAGGGCCCTGTTAGCAGAGAAGCAGCATTTTTCTCCAGTGTCACTGTGTGTCCCCAGCCAGCTGCAGCTTCCACCGCCTTCTAAGCTGCCCCCGTGACTCCAAAGTCACACAGTACCTCCAGAGCTCTCAAGACCTCAATCTTTTCTCCCACACCTTGTCCTATTCTTTGCAATACCACTCTGAAGAGTGCAGAAAATTTGAATAAACTCACTCTGAGTTCCAACTCCCAGCCTCTGAGGCCCCTAAGGCCAGTAAGTGCCTTATTCCACTCGAGGCATTGCCTAGGGAAGGTTTAACTTCTCTGCCATTTTCCCTCAGGGTGACTTTTCTCTCAAGGCTCCTAGCCTCTCAGGCAAGAGCCTCGCCGGTTTTCCTACACTTCACTCACCTTGATACAATTGAGTCCTCCAGTGACAGTCCCCAAACCTGAACCCTGAGGAGTTTTTCCTGGACATCCAGCAATTCGCCACTCACGTCAGGATTCAACCTCAAGGTGCCAGAGACACATGAGGATTAAACCCCACTCCAATCGCAACAGGCCACAAAGACTCATTCCTTTCTATAAATTGCATTGTCTTCCCTTGTTTCATTTCGAAGAAGCAGACACCAGAAAGAAATATTGCAACTTGGGTAGAGCAGGAAGGTGGTGCAATGAAAACCAGTCAAAACCCTCCCCAGGCACTGACAAGCCAAGTACTTTAAGGTAGGAGGGTGAAAGACGACATTAGCTCAGAAGAGAACTAAAGTGGGGCCTCAGGATAAAGTATGGGCTATTTTTATGTTGGTTTGACCAATGTACAGTTATTACACGTGTCTTCCTCTCTTTCTCACAGACATTTATTCTGCCTGGCATTCATGAGGCAGAAATCCACTGTGCTGTCCTAGTTTAAGAACCTGAGGTCCACACATGAGCAAGAGCAGCCGCTGACAGATGAGGTTCCCCTTTTAGCCAGGAAGACACAAAAAACCGGGCAATTAACTGCAAAACAAAATGATGCATCCTGACACACAGGCATGAACAAATTACCAGGATGCCAGAGACACATGGAAGGGTCAAAAGAAAGATTGCATATTAAATTATTGCAAACAATACAGTCTCTTCTAATCCTTTTGCTCGTTTAGAGCTTGTGGGTTCATTTTGTCATGAATTCTGTGTCCCTCTAGCAGACCTCGTTCTGCGCTGCCGGGCAGTGGCTTTGCCCGGGGCCAGGGCTCGGGGGCCTCTGCAGCCAGAGCTCTGTCTATGTCTCCTCGCAGCTGGCGTACATTGGGTACCTCATGCTCTTCAACTACATCGTGCTTGTGAAGATGGAACGCTGGCCTTCCACCCAGGAATGGATCGTCATCTCCTACATTTTCACGCTGGGAATAGAGAAGATGAGAGAGGTAATTGCTTTCGTAAAAGAAAACACAGGAGAAAGACAATGGTTAGTTCTATTTGTGTTTGGAGGGGCCGGGGTTGCCTGGGATCCAAATTAACCAGAAACTGTTTTGTCTAATGTGGCCACAGGGCTGCTGCTTTCCTCCTCCGACAAACCTGGGGAGGCTTCACAGTGTGGTGTTCATGGGGCTGTCACCCCGCGAGTGCTTCGGATTTTTATTCTAGTTTCTGCTAACGGAGCTTCTCCCACTCCCCCAGAAACCCTTCCGTTGTCTTTGATGCCGTTTGCACCTCTCTGTACTCAGCCCTACAAACAGGACTTTCTAAATTTTGCCACTTTCAACTCCCATTTCAACCTCTTAGTCTGGGTCTCTTTGGACACAGCCTGCCTGTGAATCTCCAGATGTGTTTCAGCAGCTCCACTTTCATTCATTTGTTTCGTTTATTCTATCGTTTCTTCCTTCTCAACATTTAGCATGCACCTGCCGGGCACCAGCCACTCCGCCAGCCCGAGGGGTCACCGAGGTGAACTGAACGCAGTTCTTGTCCTTCAGATTGAGGGTGCAGAGTCCCTCTTTTCTCCCCCCTCGCTGTGGCCCAAAAGGAGCCATCAAAACACCACCCCCAAATGATTTAGTGGAAATCCCAGCTAACCTCAAGGGCCCACCAGATTCAAAGAGCCATTAAAATAAATGTTATCAGGTTAAAGTCCACAAGAGGGCGCTGCAACCCTGCTCAATGCTCTCCTCAAACTCCTGTTTCACTAGAAAAAACCACTGGGGAAGACAGTGCATTCCTCTGCATTTTCCTCGGAACTGCAGCCAGTAGCATGGGCCCTTTCTGGAAGAAATGCTCCCGGCCAAGTCCACTGCACTTTTAAGAGCTCAAGGAACAACCCTACCTGCTGTACTACAGTGGGTGGAAAAATATAGTGGGCACCAAAGAAAAGGATTCCTACAGATCCACAAATGCACCACAAATTTGCCTTCATTACTAAGACAGCTTAAACCTTGGCAAGGGTTTCGGCTCTAGAATGTTTTCCTCCAGAGAAGAGATGCAGTATCTATTTGATGCAATTGTACTGGAATCATGAAAAATCTTTTTTGGGCCTTTTTTTTTTTAAGACGGGGTCTCACTCTATTAAAAAAAAATCTTTTACCTATATTTTGATCCCTTCTCTTGAGTTTTTAAACTATTTGGGGAATATTTTAATTCTAACAAGCATCTCTCCACCCCAAGAACTTAGGAGTGGTATACTAGGTCCACTTTATAAAGGACAGGGTTAAAAAAAAACATGACATGCCTTGCCTTGTTCCAACTAGTTGTCTACACTGTGGTCTTCCCGTGCATGGTGCCTTTTCTTCCTGACCAAGGTTGTGGATTTCCCATTTGTAAACTGAAAAACAGTAATAAATTTGCTTTGGTCTTTGTGCAGCTCTGTGAGCACCGAGGCCTGCTACTGCCGGGGGCCCTGTTGCTACGTGGTGCCAGCTGGAGCTGTTGCGATTTAACACCCAGACGTGTATTCCTTCCCCATGATAAGCAGAAATGGGAAAGACTCGAGCAGGGAGACTGGAGTCTCTCCAGGGACTAGACCGGGAGGAGACAGGGAGCAGTCTGTACTCCACGGACTGTTCTGGTAGGGGCTGCCAAACAGGCGGGCGGCCAGGAACCTCCAGGCCTAGGTATCCGTTTCTCCTGAGGCGGCACAGGATAGCAGAGAGGGCAGGTCTGCAGGGGGTCAGCCAACCACAGCACGGGTCAAGGAGAAAAGGCGCCATGAACGGGAAGGCCACAGTGTAGACAACTAGTTGGAACAGCGCAAGGCATTTCATGTTATTATTTTTTGTAACCCTGTCCTTTATAAAGTGGGACTAGCATACCACTCCTAAGTTCTCAGCATGCAGAGATGCTTGTTGTCCTTGCTTCCAGGGTTGCTGTGGGGAGTGAGGTGGTGACCACCTTAGTGTCTGACCTTTTCCTCTGTGGCCCAGTGAGGCGGCTCCCTGCCCCCTGCGTCCCTGCACTCATTAAAGAGATACTGACTACGTAGGGGCGAGGCCCCCACAGGCGGCGTCAGCACACAGGCTCAGACGCAAGATCCTGGAAACGTGGAAAAGTTTGCATGCTTCCGTGCCTTCCCGGGAACACACAAGGACGGCTCTGCGGTTTCCCTCCTGCCCGCATTCCCAGCTCTGCATACTTCTGCCCCGAGTCACCAAAGCGAGCAGCAGCGGTAATCCCTTAATAGCATGCGTGTTTACAGTGCGTCAGCAGACGCGACCTCATCTGGGTCCGCCTCCCCGCAACTCTGAAGTCAATGGGGCGGCTGTGATGACATCCCCACTTTGCACGTCTGGGAACTAAGACTCAGAGGGATTAAGCAATTTTTCTGTACCCCACGGCCGGAAAGGACAGCAAAGGGTCCGTGTCCACACTCACTGCTCTTTCTGCTCCCCGCGATGCTCCTCAGGGTCCTGGGCTATAAGCCAGGTGCCTAAGGGCTGGCTCCAGAGATGAAGGGTGCCAGGTGGGGGGACCCTTCACTTCCCCCTCTGCTTCACCCCAAACTGCTCTGCTTGTATCTCTTTTGTCCATGTTGGGACGTCGCAAAAACTTTTTTTCACTATTTAAACATTATGCTACGAACCTGTATGTTTAGCAGTTCTAGGAAAGTGTGAGCAAAGGGTTAGCAAAGCTCTAAGGCACTGTCCATATCCCAAGCCCCCCAGACACACACACAGATTTTTGCTCAGTTAACGTGGAGCTGGGGGTGAGAGACCATCAGGGCGACAGCAGCTGCAGGAGCTGCTGGTGGGTAGGACAGTGGTTCTCAAACTGTGGCCGCCAGCATGACCTGGGAACCTGTTAGAAACGTAAATCCTCCAGCCCACAACCCCCAGGCCTGCTGGAGCAGAAACTCCAGGGGTACAGCCTGGATAAACTCCACGTGATTTGGGTGCACACTAAAGTTTAAGAAAGCCTGGGCTAGGGCTTAGGATGGGGACATCACAGAGGATGAAAACTAAGGCTACCAGGTGGCTCCTGGTGCCTTGCTCATCCTTTGAAGCCCAGCCCTGACTTACTAAAACTTGCCTTCCTTAGCATTTCAGACCAAGGTAAACCGTTATAGCGAAAACAAGGATTCAAACAAACAGCTGCAAATAGACCTGTCCCCAGTCTGTTCTCTCCCCTCTTTTGAGAAGTCCTGAGTGAGGGAAAGGGTGCTCATGTTTGAAGAGATGGAAACCTCAGGGGCAAACACAAGCAATTCAGGTAGATGGCCCTGGCGTGCAGCTTCACAAAACCAGCTTGCCTGGCTCTTCACGCCCTGGATCAGACAGTGGTGCAGGGTGGGTACCACTCCTGCTGTCCAGCTGTGCATTTCACAGACCCAGGCGTGGCAGCCCCTCTAGGTCGAAGGTAAATTGAGAGTCTCACCCAGCAATTAGGATATGCAAGGACTAGACAATTGCTGTCAGGTGCCTATGCAATAGTCGGTCAGTTGACAAATATTTATCGAGTGTCTATGATGTACAAAGGGTCTTCCCTGAGAGTTTACAATCCAGGGAAGAGAGAAGGATGAATGGATGGATGGATGGATAGGCAGACACACACACTCATACACACACACATATCCCTGCATACAAAGATATTTTCATACAGTGATAAACAGGGTAGTAATGTATTAGAGAGTGACCTGGTAACATGGAGGTGACTGCAGCTAGGGTAGTCAAGAAAGGCCTTCCTAAGAAAGGGCTATTTGATCAGAGACCTTGAGAATGAAGAGAAGCCAAATATAAACCTGGGAGAAGAAAGTTCCCAACAGAAGGAACAAGTGCAAATGTCCTGAGCATAGAATAAACGTGTTATGCTTAAGAGCAGGTGACTATGGCTGCAGGATAGAGAATAGGGGAGATTATGGTGAGATGTGAAATGAGGCCGCCGTAAAGAGTTTGGATTTTTCTCTATTTGTATTTTTGATTTTTTGTTTGTTTGTTTTAGAGATAGGGTCTTGCTTTGTTGCCCAGGTAACAAAGCGCAATGGTGTACTCATAGCTCACAGTAGCCTTGAACTCCTGGGCTCAAGCGATCCTCCTGCCTCAGCCTCCCGAGTAGCTGGGACTCCAGGTTTTTCTCTATTTGTAATGGAAGCCATTGGAAAGTTTAAATATGCAATTATCATAATTTCCTATAGTTTCTGTTGTTGTTCATTTGTCTCTCAAGTCTCTCCTTTTTTTTTTAATAGAGGTATAATTTACCTGTAACAAAATGAACAACTCCTAAAGGTACAGCTTGATGAGTTTTTACCTGTGCATACAACTGTGTAATCACCATCCAGATCATGGCTTAGGTTTTTAAAGATCATTGTGTGTGCCATGCTGCCCAGAGAATAGGATGACCATGGGAGGTGGGGGTATAATAACGGTGCAGGGATACCAGTTAGAAGGCTGGTGCAATCATCTGTAAGATGTGGTGGGACTTAGAATAGGGTGGCGACAGTGAGGGTGGTGATAAGTGGTTTATTAGGTTGCATTTAGAAATAGAGGTGACAGGACTCATTGATGCAGAGGATGGGGGTGTAAACGAGAGGAATGAAGGCGTCTTCCCCAGCAGGTGGCCTGAGTAACTCAACATGGTGAGTGGCACTGTTTACTGAGAGGGAGTGAGACTTCTGAGAAGATTTGCAGCCAGTTAGGATTCAATAATTTTATAACAAAACCCTAATGTGTGTCTTAGAATTTTAAGACAACCCAAAGAATCAAAATTAATCCTTATATCTGTCTCTGTAATATTTGCACCTGGATTGCCTAAGCTTAGCTCAGTGGGAATCGATAGCATGAAACTATTCAAGTAGACACAGGTAGACAAAGCAAGCGACTTATGTCAGCTAACAGACCAACCACTTTCCAACTGGGCTGAAAATGTAGACAGAAACCAGACCTAACTCCACTCCCCTTCCTACCTTGTAGATTCTGATGTCAGAGCCAGGAAAACTGCTGCAGAAAGTGAAGGTGTGGCTGCAAGAGTACTGGAACGTCACAGACCTCATAGCCATCCTGCTGTTCTCTGTTGGCATGATCCTTCGCCTCCAAGACCAGCCCTTCAGGAGTGACGGGAGGGTCATCTACTGCGTGAACATCATTTATTGGTACATCCGCCTGCTAGACATCTTCGGCGTGAACAAGTATTTGGGCCCGTATGTAATGATGATTGGAAAAATGGTAAGCAGGAGCCCTGATTCCATATTATAAGTTCTCAAAGGAGAAGTGGTGATAACAGGAAGAGAGAAATAATTCTTCCAGGCCTGTCAAGGGCTGAAGGAGATGGCCCCGGGGGGGTTTATCTTCCAAGTTCCTTTGACTACATCTATTTACAAAACCAGAGAATTTAATCATCATTCGCCCACTCGCTTACTGAAAAAAACAGAAAGATCCTCTATTTTGTGGCCAGGCTTACTCACTGGCCCAGGAGTTGGGTATGTAAAGACGTTCTTTCCATGAGATTGAAGTTGAGAGAAAGAAAGAGAGAGAGAGAGCAGTTGCCATACCGTGCAAGAATGCTGTGGTAGAGGGAGATGTGTGTAAGGAACAACAGGGGCATAGAAAAGAGAACGTAGGTCAGGTTCACACGAAGGTTATGTTTTAGCTGGGTCTTGGAAGACCAATGCGGTCTGCCCTACAAATTTTTAACAGATTTTTAAGATTTTTTTTAAAGCTCCTGTGTTTTTAAATGAAGTGCTACAAAAATGTCTTTCCCTCCATAAAGGGAAGGAAAACAGTTTATTTTGTGGATCTGGGAGAAGAAGTAAATCAGCTCTCTCTCCTAACTCACTAGAGGAAGAAGCAGAGAATGAAGCCAGAACCAGGTCCTTTTTATCCATTCCCCCAGTTTCCCAGGTGTGCCCCGTACGTCACCTTTACAAGATGTATGTGGGAAAGCTGAGTACATCCATCCTGCCATGGCAAACACCTTACTGAAAAACCTCTTTGCTAGCAACCTTCACTTTGCTTCCATTGTATGAGCTATTGAAATCAACAATTAGTCAATAGATATTCCTTATCATCATCACTCGTTTTGCTACATATATCATTGCTAACTCATTATTTATTAAACATCTGTGTGTGCATGTATAATTCTACCGAAACAAACTTAAATAGCCAAGCCTCTTCCTACAAAAGCACTGCCAAACTCATGGAAAGAGAGGAAGAATTTGAATTTAAAATGAATGGTATGAGACCTTGAGCAATTTATTTAAACTCTTTGAGACTCAGTTTTCTCATTTCTAAAGTAGTAATGAATAATAAATGCATATCTTGGAGGATTGTTGTAATGAGTAGAAATAATACATGTTAAAATGACCAACAGTGTCCGGCTCATAGTTCGGTAGTTGATAAATTGTATCTGTTATCATTATGTCCATATTATATTTTTTTGCCACTATAATATTTTGCCACTATTGCTACTGTGGGCTGGATAATTCTTTGTTTTAGGGGCTGTTCTGTGCATCATAGGGTGTTTAGCAGTCTTCCTGGCCTCTGCCCACTAGCTGTCACTATCAGGCATGTCAATGAGTGTGCACACGCATACACACACACACACAGCTATGACAACCAAAAAGTCTCCAAACATTGCCACATGTCCCCTGGGGGACAAAATGGCCCTCTATTGAGAACCACTACATTAGGCGATTGCATAACCTGATAGGTTGTTTTTCTGATTGTTACCTTATTTTATTTTAACAAGTAAAATCTGAAAAGACCCAAACAAACCAAATATATAACTTTTTAAAGTCTCAGTGACATTTATATACTTGAAATAACTAACGTCACACGAAAGCGCAAGATTATTTTAAAATCCTCGTCTATCACTCTAATAATGGCATAATTATCCCCGGTTTTGCCTGGAATGAAACCTTACTAAGGAGTGAGCAAGAGGGAAGTACTGCATTTTCTCTGCCTTTTAACTTATGAATGACTTCATTTATCAGTCAAGAATAAGTAGAAAATGAGCATATTTGGGGGCTTTGCTTCTCTTTCATGAGGCTTTTAAGATAATTAGTTCGATAATTGAGTCACTGATCCAGAAGGTAGATAAAGTATGCCTATAGAATTTATCAGGGAGCCAGATGGACTACCAGGATGGAAGCTTAACAAAATGTGCCCAGATGTGTTTATACTGAAAGCCTCTCAACATTAGGGAGTCCCTATTCAAAAGTAAACAGCCACGTAACTCGCTGCCCTGCAGTCTAGGGACAGACAGCTGATAAGATTCCCAGACGCACGATCGTGGGAGTCCATTTTGAAACCGGTGCTGCGAGTCTTTGCATTGCATGAGAAACCAGTGCACCAAACGCCTCAGCGTGGAAAACCTGCTTCTCCAGTGTGATTCCAATTGATCTGCAGGTCCAGGATCACTTAACGAAGTCCTGACCCCTTTCCTGCATGTTCCACTTCTTAGTGGAATTCTCTCAGCCTAGTACTGAGCTCACTTGGATAGTGCAGAATGAAAACAATAATAATAACAGCTATCACTTGCTATGTGCTAGATACTATGTCAGACATGTCATCGTCATTATGCCCCCATGAAATAGGTCTTAGTGTCCTCATTTAACAATTGAATGAAAAATTGAATAAGAGACAAAGCAAGGAACAATGACAGGATTCAACTTTCTGTCTATCTGACTCCACAGCCTGATCTCCTCCCAATTCTAATGATAATTTGTCAACATTGACTGAGAACTTAACCATATTAAGTGTTTCACATGTTATCTCATTTAATCCTAACAAAAATAATATGCATATTATTGTTATTATTATGCCCATTTTACAAGTAACAAACAAGATTAATCAACTCTTCCAAGGCCACCTAGCTATCTTTCTTTTCTTAATGGTCAGGAAAGCCTTTATTTTATTTTTTGTAATTATTTTTACTTGTTTTGTGGATTTTTTTTTTTTTACCATGTAGCTATTTTTACTAGCAAAATCAGATAAAAAACCAGGTAGTCTAACACCTGAGAACATATGCTTAACCACTACAGTGTATACTTTCCTGTATAGAACACAACTGAAAGATATTTACAAAATAAAACACAATCAGCTCTCTTAATATTGAACCAACTGGACAATTTAGCTTTAAAAACAGAGGAAGCCAGCCCCAGTTCTCACTAACAACGCTCTGTTTCTATATTCCACTCTTAACATATTTCGGGGTTTGTATGAAAGCTAAGACTTCTTTGGAATATATGAAGCTGAGTGTTTGGGAAGAATGTTTCTTCTCTTTGATTGTTTTGACCCCTTGCGTTGATATTATCAATCTGAACAAAAACAATCCTGAGAAATTTAATTAGAACAGTTTCTGTATTTGATGGCTGAGTTTTCCTAGGTCAAGCTGGCTCCTAAATCTCACCAGTACACACCTTCCTCTCCCCACCTGTCTTTCAATCAGTGTAAATAAACATAACCTGAAGGACCCATGTGTGTTTTCTCATTGTTAGAACTTTTTGTAAATAAATGATGAAAGAATGTTACAAAATAAAAAAGAGAAAGAAAGAGGATGAAAAAGAGACCCACGTTTCGTATAAAACTGTTTCGACACAGCTGGCCTGCTCATTTTAAGGGTGTTCTGAGACCACTAACCTGTGGAAAGAATAACTAATTAACTAGCATATAATTTTAAGGACAATTTAAAAATATGAATGAATGTCAAATTTTGAGATATTTCTATCTAGTTTCAAAGTCATACAGTACTTGTGAGATGAATGTTGAAGTTGTCTGAAACTCGATTAATTGGCCTAAAATATATTGAGACCCAGTGTCCTAAGGCATACGGGACGGCTGTAATGTTTGAATTGCAATAACAGGAACCATAGAATGTCCTCTTTTAAAATAAAAATTTAAAGTTCATTTGAAGTCTTCATTGGCATCGGTAAAATTAACGCATCTTTCCTTGTGGATGGACATCCCTTCAGGAAGTGCGATATCCAAGAGAAAGTCTTTTGTAGTAGATGTTTTGATGCAAGATAGAAACCAATCTCCAACTAGATTAAGCCTAACGGGGCTGTACTGACTTGTAGGAGGGCGTGATGGAACTGGGCTCAGGGCCTGCTGCAAGCAGGGAAG
>RJWJ010008878.1:0-51974 GCA_004363605.1 Indri indri
GCTATAGTTTTTAAAGACAGATTAGGGAGATTTATAAGGGGAAGGAATGTGGAAGAATGAACGAAGGAGGAAGGAGAAACCACCTCTGTATTTATGAATGACGGTGGGAGATGTGTAGGGTGGGGTAGGCTTACAAGGGAAAAAGATAAATTAGCAAAGCCTGCAAGGGCGACATCTGTATCTACACATCTGTCTCTATGTGCATGTCTACATCCAAATCGATAGCCATATCTACATACGTATATGAGAAGCCCACAAATGGTGTACTGAGAGCAGAGATAGGGCCGCCAGACAAAATACGGGACACACCGTTAAATGTGAATTTCAGATGAACAACAAATAATTATTGCAGTATAAATATAATGTTTGCTATACACTTACATGAAAGCAATTATTTGTTGTGTAATTGAAATCCACGTTTAACTGGGTGTCCTGTATTTTTATTGGCTAACTCTGGCAACAGAGACATAATAATAAAGGAATGGTAGAGAGAGAAAAAATGAAGGAGACAAAGAACGGCCAGGAGTGAGATGATTAGTAGAAAGTGGATTAACATTCACTTCTCATGGTTTCTCTAGTACATGTACTTCTGGAACTCCAGGTCTACACTGAGACCTTCTGAGGCTTACTCTGGGCCTTCCCATCCACTCCAGCTGTCACTGAGCTGCAGCGCTCCAGCAAGAATTGATCAGAACAAGAGGTCCCAAGAAGGGAGTCGACAGCTGCTGCATGGCATGTGAGCAGGGCAATTTGCTTTGTGACTGCTGAAAGACCGTCCTATAATGAATGCTGGAATGAGCCAAGGTTGCAAGGAATTGACACGACTCTCCACATAAGCTTCTAGAAAGAGCAGTTCTCTGTCCATTGATTCAGAAATGCATTACTCCAGTAGCACACTCAGCAATTTATGTCATCAGAAGCGAAGCCCTAAATTAGGTCTTAGAGTCAAAAGCCTTCTTCTAATCAGAGATTCTGCATTTTTCTAAACAGCAGACAAAACAAGTGAGACCAAAACGAAACAGCACGATAACATGGGGGAAAGGATGTGCATACACATTCTTGTGAAAGCACAGCAGTGAGGATACAAGACGCAGATTTTGCCTGGGGAGTGCTGAATTCTGCCTCTAGAAAAATACATTTACCCTCATGAACCTTTCCTCAGGTGTGGTGGGAGCATCTGAGAGGACACAAGCTGGGACTTCAGGGAGCCGATGGAGCCACAGGTGGTTTCGGCACCCACCTGCTAATGAAGGCATTGTGTATTAGGTTTTAGTTTGCTAGGGCTACTATAACAAAGTACCACAGACTGAGTGGCTTAAGCAGCAGAAACTTATTATCTCAAAGACCTAGAGGCTAGAGGTCCAAGATCAAGGTGTCAGCAAGGTTGGTTTCTTCTGAGGCCTCTCCCCTTGGCTTGAAGACAGCCGACTTCTCCCTGTCTTCACATGGTCTTCCCCGTGTGTGCATCTCTGTCCTATTTTCCTGTTCCTATGAGGATACCAGTCATATTGGCTTAGGGCCCACTCATAGGGCCTCATTTTATCTTAATTACCTCTTTAAAGATCTTTTCCCCAGATGCAGTCACATTCGGAGTACTGGGGTTGGGCTTCAACATAGGAACGTGGCTAGAGGGACACAGTCCAGCTCCATAACTAGTGGAGTCTGCGACCAAGTGGCAAGGCTGCATCACCATCACCAACCTCCCTCTACAGGGGGCCTATGACATTCACCACAAAACTTGGTAATTGTGAGCAACCCAGCTCGGATCAGTTCTGCTGCAGGGTCGTCTGTACACCTCAGTGAATCTGGGTTCTTCACCTCTAAAACAGGACCCCTCAATTTGGCCCTCACCCATTTTAAGAGCATGCCAAGGTCAAGCAAATATTAAATTTAGTCCACCTGTTCTGTTATCACATGGTGTTATCCATAAGAAAACATTAATACCGATAATTAGCGGTAGATGTTAATAGTGCACATCGGAATGCCACAATCTGTATTTTAGTTTCTAATTCCATCTCACTTGGGATTAAAGAATTGAGCCACAGCTGAACATTCTTTTGAGAGTCTCAGAATAGTGTTCCATAAATACAGAGAAAATTCTGGGGGATGCAACCTTTTAAATTCTTTTTATGCTAATGCCATCAGCAGCAGGTGGCTTGGCTACGCAACATGAGCCTTGGTGTCACCAGTGAACCCACGGTGCCGTGGGGGTGGGTTGTGCTCATTCATTGAACACGTATTTCCTGAGCAGCTCCCAAGGCCAGGCACCAGGCACCAGGCACCTCGCTGATTCACGCTGCTCATGCCAGAAAGAGCCCAGGCTCTTTCCTCAGGGAATTTACCAACATGCAGTGAAGACGGGTGATAAACCAATCACCTGAAGTGTAATGGTGTGTAAACTTGGTGAGATTCCTATCAGGCATGAAGGCTGCAATGAAATGTGAGCTTTTGTTTTATAGGTTCACATGAACTGTAAAGCCAGGAAAATGTTAGCAAAAGGAAGCAAGGACATCCATGTGCACGATGACACCACTGCCAATGAACACTTTGTGGGCCTTACTCTCTGTGGAGCAGTTTACGTGAATTAATTCATTTAGTCTTCACATCAACCAGCATGAAATAGATAGCGTTTTAATAGAGAATGAAAATAAGGCACAGAAAATTTAAGTAATTTGCCCAACCAAGGCCACAAACAAAACTTCCAGGATAGGAACACAGGAAGTCTGACACAGAAGTCCTCACCACCCAGCTACGATGTCTCTAAGAGAAAGGGCCACAGCAGGTCCCTGTGTGACAAACACTGTCAGAGAAGGCCACTGCAGCCAGTCCTGTTTCAGATCTCCTAACACTGGCTGCCTGAGGCTTTAGGGAGGCCCCAGCCATGTCTGTCGTAACTGCAGCGGGAAGGAATGTGGCCGAAGGGACAGAATGCAGGGGAAGGAGTCCAGAGACTCTGCGCGTACTGAACCTCGCTGTGCCTGTGTCTTCCTCTGTGGCCCTAGCAGATGCTCACACCCCCTCCACTAGTTTTCCTCCCTCTTTTACCTTACTTCCTTGTTCCCTCATCAGGGCGTCCAGGAAACACCCCCCAAACAAACTCCTAGCATTCAAACCCTTGTCTCAGAGTCTACTTTTAGGGGAACCCAAAATTAGACCTTACCTATCTCACAGAGGGTGTTGAAAGATACAATGACATTCTACGGGAAGATGTCTTTTAAACTGTCAAACTGTTTACAGCAAAATGTTAGAGGGTTACTATTGAGAGAAATAATATGAAGGTACTATTAGAATATAATTGCCATGGAAAAGTCTCTCTGCCAATAAGTGACTTTGGACACAAACCCCCTCTTTTTACCAAACTTGTCCTCCCAACCTGAAACTCAGCCATCACCACTGGGTCTGTGTCAAAAATCCTGAGTTTGGGGTAAGGGGTAACTATGTTTGGCAGCAAAGAGAACAAGAGGCTTCTTGAAATGCACTGATTCCTCAGGAAGGAGGCAACACACAAGAAGTTATAGTGGGTTGGGGGGCCCGAGGGTTAGTGCTCTGGGGGTCAAAGCAGTGAATTAGGGAACTGGGTGCTGAGGGGGTCCTTGCTGGTCTTGGTCATCCTGGTCTCTAGGCCTTAAAGCAACACATTCCAGAATAATGTGGGTTAATACAGCTGCCACATTTCAGTTCCCTTCATCTAAGAACAAGGGTGTGTGCAATCTCGTATGAGTTAAGAGTTCTAGGAAATCTCACTTGGTTCCTCGCATCCTCCCCAGCAGGCTGATGGTCATGTCCCCTCTTCCCCCCTCCATTAGCCTCCCCCCGTTTTGCACTTGCGAACCCAGCCTTTGAAGAACAAGCTTTAGAATACCTTCTCTCCTCAGGCATCGCCTAGCAACAATGAAAATGAAATGAAACAAAAGCAAAATGAAGCAAAAAAAGAAAATCAACAGCGCCCCTGCCCCCTTCCCTACAGGACTGTCCCCACTGTGGGGCCTGAGAGGAGAAGGGCAGAGAAGTCCAAGGTTACACAGAGGGCACTGGTGGGGCAGATGTGAAAGAAGGTCAGCTTCCGGGGCGCCTGTCCAGAGCCAGCCCAGCCTGCACTGGCACGTGGCATGTGGCACGTGGCTGGACTTGCCAACGGCTCTCACCGGCAGTGCCAAAGGACAGCAGGAAGGAATGACGCTGAACTCCATAAAGTTCGTCGCTCCTTCCAGGGCCGTCACTTGACTACTGCTCTTATCCAAGCCAAACAGGCCAAGTCTGGCACTGTCACTAGCGGAAATTTGATGTGCCTGGGACACCAACTATACTCTTCATTTGGACATAGTCAGTGGTGAGGAGGTGGCCTGGATTGGCCCTGGTGAGGAGGAGAAGCCAAGGTTTCTCCCAGATGAGGATCAGGAATTGATCCCATTGAAAACATTTGGTCAATAAAGATAGAGGAGGTTGGGCTAAAGTGACAGCCCTAAGAAGGTCAAGAGAGGCTGATGTGTGCGTCTGAGAAATTGCTGGAAGGGAAAACAGGAAAACCTGTCTGCCAAAGAGAACAGCTCAGACACCAGGAAATGACCTTCACAGCTTGCTCTGGGGATCCCGGGGAAAAGGGAAGGTTGGTCTCTGTTCCCCCACCCCTACTCCCAGCATCCTCCTGAGGCAGCCTTTCCCGGAACCGACGAGAAGCTTGGGTCTCGCAAGAGCGTAATGTGACACGGAGGGTTCACTGTATTCCCGGAGAGAGCGGTGTGGAACCTAGTGAGGCTGAGCGCCCACCCAGAATGTGGGAAGAGTTGGGGAGAGGGAGCTGCCACTCATATAACTGAACACTTAGTATACGTGCCAGGAACTGTGCTGATGCTTTTAAAGCATCTTTTCAATGAATCCCTTTATAAGCCCATAGGTATTATTATTTCCGTTTCACAGATGAAGAAACTGAGGTCCAAAAGAATTGGCCCAGGTTTCAGTGACTACTAAACTCTGAGCCAAGCCCATCTGACACAAAAGCCTGTGGCTTTTCCTTTCCAGCTCAGGTGTCCCCCCACTGCACAGGGAGGTAAGTGTGTGCTGAGTGGGGTGCAGTGCTCTCTGGTCCTCCGGAATCATCCTGCTTGTTCGTGAGTTGCCATTTTCCTCATTCCAACCCTCACTTTCTATAGTGTTTCTCAGGGGGGTTAGGAAGGATGGCATGTGACCCCGTGTGGGTCCAAATCTCCAGGGTGGCTTGTGAGGTCTCAAGAAGCCCCCAGGTACCTGTGATAACCTCTTGAGAATCGCTGATGGGGGAGACCACCTTCCGTCTGTACCCACAAGGAACCAGCCCTGCTGTGCCCCTCCACCTGGGAAAAGTCCCTGGAGTTTGGCTCCTAAACTTTCTCTTCCGTCCTCCTTCATACTCCAAAGTCAGTATCTTTAATTTTACATCGACCATTACATTTAGTTTTTCCATCTTTTATGAATTACATATGAATAAAACTTGATTTTTTTTTTTTTAGAACACAAACTAGGTGAAGTTATCGGGAGAAAAAATGTTATGTCTTCACATAAATGAACACTTTCACATTCATGGAAAAAACATGCTCCTTTCGAGTATAACTGTCTTAGCAAACAGTAGTAAACAGACATGGTTTCTGATGACCTGAAAGGCATACGAATGAATCTCCTGAGAAATTTTAAATTTCCAAGTAATTATTCCTTTATCCCTAAAGACACATCCTTCCCTCTGACAAAAAGCAAATCCCAAAACAAATGACCCAGAAGAAAATACAAAATATTTCTCTGATGATTCTTAGCTCTTAAATAATTATTAACCACAGCCTTGGATTTAACTTCCTAGAGAACGCCGTCACCTCACATGTCTCCGTTCTAGAACACACACTGACCTATGCTAAGGTCCAACACAACCAGGGACCTCTTTTCCCTTTAATGATTGTCTCAATAGTTCAGACGATGTTCTTCTTTAACATATACATAATATCTTTCAAAGCCACAACACACATTTTGTAAGCTGTCTCCGTGCCCAGAGGAGGTTCTGCCTCAGAGTTGACTTTAAAACTCCTTCCCCCTCACCACCCTCTGGAATTCTTCAACAAAACAGTCACAAGAGGCATTTACTCAGAGACGAAATTCTTCCATATCTGGTGACCTTGGTGTTAAGAGAGTTGCCGACTGGGAGATTTTTCCTTTAATAATTACCCAAACGTCCTCTGTGCTTTGTCTGAGGAGAAAACACCAACTAGTGAGAGATGCCCTTGTACCGGAGGCAGAGAACATTAAATGCAACAGTTTCACAAAATACTGTTTGTTATCTGGTGTTTCCACTTGGTCTCAGGTTTATTTACATAAAAAGTAGCAAGACAGATTATGATGGCTAGCCCCACAGCTTCTCTGACACTCCTGTTCAAAGTAGCCTGTATCAACTCCCATTCTCAGGAGAAAAAAACACATTCCATATATCAACTCAATGATTAGAGATGTTACTTCAGCTGTAAGGAGAGGGAGCTAAAAATTCCTTTAACATTAATCCCTGGAAAAACAGGAGCCAGATTGTGGGGGGTTGGGGGGGAAACCAGGGGAACAAATCACAGTGACATACAGAATTTTAAGCAGACAATCTATGCCTACATAGGTCTTATTTTTTAAAATTAAAAAGCATACAATATTTGCTCTCAAACACCCATCTGAATTAGTGAAAGCATGCTACATAACTTCCTCCCTGGTTCTGCCAAATCATCTACATTTTGCACTCAATGTGAGGTTGCTGATGTCCATTACAATTTTTTTATTATGGAAAATTGTTAATATACACAAATGGTGAGCAGTATAATGAGCCCCCAGGTATCCTCACCCAGCTTCAACAATGATCAACTCACGGTCCACCTTATTATGTCTCTATCCCAACCCACTTTCCCCTCCAAATACCTGCCCACTAAAAACACGGATCCAATGCTGTGCGATATCATCCACAAATATTTCAGTGTATAGCTATAAAAGAAAAGAGCTCTTAAAAACATAAGAAGCATATTATTAAATAAAATTAAAACTAACTATAAAATTATCTATAATTCCTTTCTATAAACCAATATCGTGTCAGTGTTGACATTTCTCTGTTCAGTAGAGTTTTTTTTTTTGAGACAGAGTCTCACTCTGCTGCCTGGGCTAGAGGGCCGTGGCGTCTGCCTAGCTCACAGCAACCTCAAACTCCTGGGCTCAGGCAATCCTCCTGCCTCAGCCTCCTGAGTAGCTGGGACTACAGGCATGCACCACCATGCCCGGCTAATTTTTTCTATATGTATTTTTGGTTGTCCAGCTAATTTCTTTCTATTTTTTGGTAGAGACGGGGTCTCGCTCTGGCTCAGGCTGGTCTCAAACTCCTGAGCACAAACAATCCGCCCGCCTCGGCCTCCCAGAGTGCTAGGATTACAGGCGTGAGCCACCGCGCCCGGCCTGGTCAGTAGAGTTTTAAATGAATGTTTGGCGCAGGCAGAGAAAGACCAACCCACGGCATTTGAATCGCAGCATCCCAGAGCTGCTGCACGAGGCCCAAAGATGTTCTTTCTCTGCTTCGGAGGGGCTCAGGGCCCAGCACTCCAGAATTCTTGCATGGGTATCACCATGAAACCTTCTAGGGAAACGTGCGCCCTTCCCCTCAGCACCCTCTTGGTCTGTTACTGCCGAGGCTGCTTGTGAAACGACAAACCAAATGGCAGCTGAGAAAACAAAGCCTCCTCCAAATGTTTAAAGTATTTGAACTGGGCTGCCATGTCACAGGAGTGGATGCTAAAGGACACCCCCAGATGTTCACATGCTCATTACTCACCCCAGCAGTGATGGGCCCACAGCTGCAGTCACCTGGCTCTAATCTGTGGCTGGTTCCAGGTACCTCCTGTTACACCGGTGGACCCAGGTCCACCCAAGTCAGTACGCGGCACAAAAGAGGAGAAGAAGGAAAACCATTCGACTCCTCGGAATCATGCTACAGGAGCAGGTACTGGCATGGCGGACTTGGAAACCCAGAAAACCTGGAAGTGGTGACATCTGCCCACTGTTGGGACTCAGAAAACAATACTCCAAAATGAAGGCTTCAGAAGCAACAGTTTTTCTCCAACCGACCCTCCTGTCTCTCAGTCCTATTCTCCCCTGAGGCTAGGCATAGAGACTAGACTCCTTCTTCCCCAATGTGGGTCACAGAAACCAGAACCCCCTTTCCCCAAAGCCAGCCATAAAACCTACAGATATTACTCTAACTTTCCCTCCACCTTTCTGTGTAACAACTGGCCATAAAGAGATTATCTGACTTATCTTGTTTGACTGTACGTCATAGCCCTCGAGAGAGGGTCCTGCCCCACACCAGAAGGAAGGAAGGCTGGCTGCTCAGAGAGGCCAAGAAGAATCTGGACAGGGCTTGCCGAGTTCCCCCACTCAGTCTATCAGCATTAGATCACAGCCTTTTCATCCAATCACATTACTACATGGCTGTCCATACTTTGTTGAACGTAAGCATAAAAGGGGACAATTTCCCCCTGTATCTTTGGTCTTTATTCTAAAGATTCCCATGTACACGTTGATAAAATTTATATGCCTTTTCTCCTATTCATTTGCCTCTTGCCAGTGATTTTTAACAAACCTTCGGAGAGCAAAGGAGCAGCTTTCGCTTGGCCCCTGCACTGCCTACTTTGGGACTATTTTCAGACTGCTGGCCTAACTCCCCACATTGGATAACTCCCAGCCCTGCTCTTCACTGGTGTCTGACCTCCCGCCCTGCACTGACCACAAGGACCTTTGACCTAAACTTGTCAGTCCAAGATCTGGTTATTTGCCCAGTTGTTTTCCAGTCCCCAAAATGACAGTAGCTACTATTTACTAAGCAGGCTTTTGGTAAACAACAGCTGCTCTTATCACCTTACTGGATCTTCACAATAACTCTATGGCTACTATGTACCTGGCCCTGCTCAGGGCATTAAAGATACATTGTGAGCAAAACAGACAAAAATCCCTCCCTTTATGAAGTTTCCATTCTAGGGGCAACGGACCCTGGGAAGTAGCAATTATTATTTCCACTAACAGATGAGGAACTGAGGCTCTCATTTATTATAAGTCATTTGCTGGACATCATACAGCTAGCAGGCGGCACAGCTGCAATCAGTTTCCAAGCTGTATGACTCTAAAACTCGTATGTTTTTGGTTTTGTTTTTGACACCCCAGGCTGCATTAGTACATGCTCCCTACTGAAACTGACAGCTTAGCACAATGACTGCTGATTGGACTCAGTAGGTTTTCACACCTTTGTGTTTTAAACACTGTATGTGGTACAGGTGGAATCCTGCTTTTACCAGCTTGAAAACATATTCAAACTCCTCTATTGTGAACAGACCTTATTAAAATGGAAATCTATTGCTTACCATGTACAAAATGGGTGCACTGCGTTGCTTTGTGTGAGTCTGTAAAGGTCTTTATGTAAATCGAAGGTACAGGGTCTATTCTCTCAGAAAACAGTAACAAGTTGGAATGGGAAAGGTTGTGTCAAAGGATGCTTTATGGCTTTTAAAGTAATACCCAAGTGTTAAATGATAGAACTGCATCTGCTTTATAAAATATTCTTACTAAAATTTGAATGTGTTGATGGTGTTCTTACACAACACAACATAGAATGTTGTTCTGGCTCTCAAGGCTTAGGCACACAGGAGCAGTAAAGCAGTGGCTGGTTAGCTCATGGTGGGTTTGCCTGCTGAATTACAATATCTGCATTAAACTCACTAGCTCAGGAAGAAACACCAGGTACTGAGTGTCTCACACCCTCTATCTCTGAGTGTGCGTGTGACCGCTGGCCCCAAGGTCCTCCCTCATCCCTCTCCCGACTCTGGTCTGTTCAGGAGAGTGCTCAAAACATCAGCTAGGTACCTGCAGAGCCTGATGTGCAGAGAAGCAGCCTAGGAAGATGAAAGGTGACTAATTCAGAGGACAAGAGGGCTCTTTAAAGATGAGACTTCAAGGATCCCCCATACAGGAAACATGAAGAGGCAACATATGGTACAAAATTTTGGTCTGGGAATAAGAACCCAATTCTACACTCACCATTTCCATGACTGAGCAAGGACAAGCTCTGGGTTCTCTGGACTCAGGTTCTAAACTCTTCAGAGGCAGAGACCCAGTGACGCTGCATAGCCAAAGCTCAGGAAACTTGCATGATGGCCTGGTCAAAATTAAGGACCCAGTCTGCTGTCACTGGGCTCAAGAGGCACATACCGTCCCCACTGTGTGCTCAGCAATGCTAGCAGCGGAGACCGAACCTTTCTGAGCTCATCGGCAGCCCATTCTAAAAAAAAAGACAAGACAAAACTGAGTTCCTTTGCACTGTGTCTGCTTGTTTAATGCTGATTCTCTGTGGCTAACCCATAAGACGTATTCCAAGGGCAACTTGCAATATGCTTTTTCTATTAAAAGGGGGGGAAAACACCAACAAATGAGTGGGAAAAACAATGGAACCACAAAGCCAAAAAGAAAAGGAAAGCAAAAAGAAAATAGCAATGTTATGAGGCAGCTTGGGGATACAGAAAGAAATGTGGAAGCTCTGTCCAAAGTTTGGGGAGCAGAATCCATGACTTCCTGGCTTTTATACTCAAAAGAGCCCATGGAAGCAATCCCTGAGAAGTCTGTATCACAGAGCAGTTGGTTTAGCAGTTCAGAGCAGGGCCTGGAGCCATTCTGCCAGAGTTCAAAAGACAGCACTGCCCAGTGGGTCACTTCCACCCTGTGCCTCAGTTAGGTCATCCACACAGTGAGAATAACAGCAGTACCTGCCTCAAAGGGTTACCGTGAAGACTAACCCAGTATGTGCTAAGCACCTAGACCAACACCTACCTAAGTGTTAGATGCCTACAGTTATCAGTACCGCTTATTAAACCTGTACACACGTTTGGAGGTAGCAGTTAGGCCCTACAGTCAGAAAGTCTGGGGCAGAATCCGGCCTCCTCCATTTACTGGCTGGGTGACACTGGGCATGTTAGTAACCTCTCTGTGCCTCAGTTCCCCTCATCTGTAAAATGGCACTATCAGTGCTTACTTCATTGGATTGTTGTAAATATGAGTTGAGATAATCCATGTTAAGGGATTAGCACAGAACCTGGTGCACAATAGCTATTTAGTGGGTGCCTGTTACTATTTATGCATGATTAGGACGTGATCCAACTTAGCCAATGGCTGAGTGATAATTCATTCCTTTTTCTTTTTAAGAAAGACATTTTCTATTTATAAAAGTAATAAACGCTCCATCTAGATATTTGAGAAAATACAGAATCATACAAAAAAGAAAATAAAAATCCTCCACCCCTCCCCCACCCCAGATACGACACTTGTAATCTCTTTCCTTACAGTCTTAATCTGAGAGCACATGAGTGAGCATGCACACACACAGTTTAGTTTCATGTAATTGGGACCACACTGCCTACATGTATCTTGCTTCTTTCATTTCTTGTTACCTGTCCTTTTTTTAGACATTCTAGGAAACGTGACTTCCTGGCTGCCAAGCCAATACCCCACTGCATTGATCTGCTTGGCAGGTTCCGGCACACACACACCCAGCCCGGCCTTGCTGCAGGTTTTTCTACCTGGTCACAGCTGGGAATCTAATTGCCAGCAACAACCTGACATTGGTTTTTCTTTTTTCCAAGAAAGGTAAAGAAGGAAAGAGCAGTTTGGGGGAAGGAGTATGTGGCCCCAAAGATCCCAGGAAGCTCCAAACCGTGGTGGCCCTCCACAACCCTGGTGCGCGGAGGAACGGTTCACTGGCAGTTTTCTAGGAATCATCTTAGAAATTTTAAAAAGATTTACACTGAAATTTTAAAAGATTTCAAAGGCAAAGAGTCAGAAGATTTGGGTGTAAAATAAAGCTCTGGTTAAGAATCACTGCTCCAGAGAAGAGCCTGAGGCTCCCGAGGGTCACTGTTTGGCGTTGTACCCCATGTCACCTTCCTGGGTAGCTCTCAGGTCAGACGCCACCTGGGAGCGGCTTATGCTCCGGGGCTCCTGTGATACTTGATAAAGGCCTTTACCCAGTGCTGGCAGGCTTATCTTGCCAAGACCTGGGCATTATGAGAACATAATCGCCGCCTTCTGCTCGACGCTACAGGCCTTCGATTTTGTTCCTGCCACCCCTCCCACTTCACAGCTGTGAAAAAAGAAACGCATTTAAATACCATCCTGAATGGCTCTTTGGAAGTATGAGTGGCAGGTCCTGCCACACCTCTCTCTCCTGCAGACCAAGGCAATCTGCTGCAAACACTGGCTCATTTTTCACCAAAGCAGTGTTACTGTTCCTGGTGCAAACCAGCAAAGGCAAGAGGGAGAATCAAGTTTTTAAAATTATTTGAAGACAAAGGTGTAGTTTTGCAAACTGCTAAGTAGAGACCAAATGTCAGCTTAATACTATCCTAATAGCCTGGCCTGGCGCAAAAGCCTTCTCCTATTCCAGTGGCCGCTGTCAATCCTGGGTAAACGCCCCCAATGCCTCATTAGCAACACTAATCAAAACAGTAGAGTGTCAGGAGAACCTAAGTGAGTGACAATGTGTGAGAATTTTTAAGCCTCTCATTATTCCAAATGCACCAGTAAACATGCAAATCACCTTTTCCAGAACATAGTGTAATATGCAAGTCTACTAAGTGCCCTTCCACATAGCGTCCCCACCCCCACTTTTTTTTTTTTAAACAACAGCAAACACAAAACTCCAAAAAAAAGCTCTCATGGGATTTCAGAGACCACTTCATTTTCCCCATTTTCTTTCACAGATTGGCATGTTTTTCTATGCCACGTGAGCCCAGCATGCTAGAGATGGTGGGAAAACCTCCCCATATAAGTCACAGCTTATATTTCCTAACACTTGAAAGTCTACTTTGCCCATGAATCATGCAATCCTTAAACTCCGAGGAGAGAAATTACACTGCTGAGTTTCCTGAATGCAAACAGACTCTGGCAAACAGAAACCAGGGAAGAGAACAGCGGGGGGCTGCGATAAGCTTCTCATTGTGATTTCCTTTCGGCATCTTATGAAACATCACCCCTAGAACGGGCAGGCAGAAATACACGGCACCATGGTGTCTTCTACTTATAGTGTTGCTTTTCATGGTAAATAAGAGATTATCAAGCCAATTTCCCCTTCATATTTAAATAATAAGATACAGCCTGCCCTAGAACTGTTTCCTTAAGATACTTTAGCTTGAACGGGGACATTAAAAAATATTGCTACAAAGATCCACAGATCTACTTTACAAACAAATGCTGTGGCCATGAACCCTACTGTCAGGCTTAGCCTGGGCAACCCAACTCCAAAGACTTTCTCAGCGGGGCAGTGGCACGTAAGGAGAGCCCACCACACGTAGCATGGGATTGTGGCAGGGAGATGGAAATCACAGGTCCTCGAGGACTTTATTGCTCATCGTGGACACTACCAAGGGGTCAAAGTACATTGGAAAGCAAAAGTTCAGTAAAATTCTGATGCATTTCAAAAACCTATCGCATTTCCCTTAGACATATTTTTAAGTTACACCCTGAAAGCAAAGCAACAATAATAATTTAACTATAAATGGACCAACACACTACATGGACAATTTTGACATTGTTGCTGGATTTTAAAGGGATCAGACAAAGGAGCACAAAAAACAGCAGAGCAGGCGCAAGAAAAGAGGCAAAAAGGGGTGGTGAGCATGGTCTGGCTTTACTCAAAGCCTGCTCCCGGCAGCCCCATGGGCCCTTCTCCCCGTGCTACTCCCACATTCTTGGAAAAAGAAAAGATGCACATCAGAGATGAGGAGGGGATGGAAGGGGAGGAACAGGGAGGAGAGAGGTGGCAGGAAGAAACCAAAAAACTTTCAGCCCAAGTTCTCCCTGGCCTAGTCTCTAGGTGTTCCAGAGCTGAAGTGAAGCATGCGTTTCATTACAGAGGATCAGACATAACATACAAAATGCTCCCCCCTTGCAGAGATCGCATATAATAAAGTCTGACATGCTGGTGGTCTCTGCTTGACCAAACTTTAGTCAGGCCTCTGAGCCTTTCCTGGGCCCACGTGTGTGCTTCTTTATAAAATCAGGTTTGTCAACGAACCCTGCTAAGTCAGTTTAGCAAAAACCCCCATCCTTGATATGTGATCAGGTTCTCATCCTCCACCATCCGCCAGGTGGTGTCTGGTCACCCAGGCCTGTCCTCTGCGAGAATCCTGTTAGGTCAGTTTAGCCAGAATCCTCCTTACCTCTGATGTTTCCTCTCGGTAATTTTTTCTCCACTGACCCCCACTCTGTTCCCAAGCTATAAATCCCCATTTGCCCATGCTATGTTTGGAGTTGAGCCCAAGCTCTCTCCTGCACTGCAAAATCTCATTGCAAGGGTACCTATACCTGCAATGAGGTCCTGAATAAAGCCTTCCTTACCATGCTTTAATGGGTATCTCTGAATAATTTTTTCTTTCACAGTATAGACGTTTATAACCTGAACACTGGTTATAAAAAGGTTTCACTCCATTCCATAACCCTATTTACACAGATATTCATTCATTCATTCAATGAGCTGAGTACCTATTTCTAGCCAGGCATGAGGGACATAAAACACCACGAAACATAAAACCGCAGACCCCAGTGAAATAAAAACAGAATTAAAAACTGGTGACCGCTCTGAAGGAGAGGTTTAAGAATACGTACAAGAGCCAGAGCAGGGTAGGAGGAAGGGACTGAGGGGAGAAGAGCAGAAAGAGCCTTCTAGGCAGAAGAACAGCTATGCAAAGGCCCTGAGGCAGGAGACCCCAGGAGAGGGGCACAGTAGGAGGTCTGAGAGGTAGGCACCATCTAGACTGAGCAGGGCGGAGTGGGCCACAGCTAAGGAGGGGACAGGAAGTTCCTGAGAGGTGAAGCAGAGGATGCATGTGTTCAAGGTCACTGGCTGCTGCTGCTGAGCGGAAGGCTAAATGAGCCCAGCAGCTGCAGAAGAGGTGCTGACAAACTTTCCCTCTGAAGGGCCAGACAGTAAATATCGTAGGCATCGTGGGCCAAGAGGCAAAAACCAGGGATGTAATGTATATACTTACATGCCAAAACAGAAAACAAATTTCCACACAGTATTTGTTGACAAAACTCAAAATATAGTAGTAATAGAGTGTAATTTTTTAAATACTAGTCTACAAGTGAGAAGAATGGAATTCTTTTTTGGAGGAATAATATTTTGCTTAATTGGTGTTCTGCTGCTGTAGCATAAAAGCAGCCACAGACAAAATGTAAATGAATGAGCGTGGCTGTGCTCCAATAGAACTATGCAGGGACTGAAATTTGAATTTCCTTTAATTTTCATGTGTCACATAATACCACTTTTCTTTTGATTTTTTCAACCATTTGAAAATGTAAAAACCATTTTTAGCTGGAGGGCTGCAAAAAAACAGGTGGTGAGCTGGATTTGGCCCATAGGCTCTAGTTTGCCAACCTCTGTGGCAGAACGTCTCGTATTCTGAATGTGTCTAATTGTTTGCTCATGAGTACATTCCTTTTTGGCAGATTACTAGAGGGTGATGCTCTAGTAGTCTATATTTCTTATTCACAGCAAAAGGCTTGTGATATAAGGTCATTCAATTACAGGTGACATACATTTGATCCATTTATACCCCAAAATGAAGGTCTCAGAGGCAGCCTTAGAAGCAAAAGTTTTTCTCTGACCTTCTCCTGCCCTCCCATCTCCCAGTCCCATTCTCCCCAAAGGTTCCCCATAGGCGGGCCATAGAAACCAGTAGCTCTTCCCTCTAAGCCAGCCATAAAACCTGAAAGTAATACTCTAATTTTCCCTCTGCCTTTTCATGTCCATAAAGAAATTATCTGACCTACTTGTTTGACTGTAGGTCTTAAGACCCCCATTCCAGAGAGGGTCCTGCCCCACACCAGAAGGAAGGAATGCTGCTCAGAGAGGTCAAGAAGGATCTAGACAGACAGGCCTTGCTGGGTTTCCCTACTCAGTCTAATAGCATTAGATCATACCCTTTTTGTCCAATCATATTTCTTTTTTTTTCTTTTTTTTTTTGAGAGAAGGTATCGCTCTGTCTCTTGGGCTAGAGTGCAGTGGAGTCATCATAGCTCACTGCAACCTCACACTCCTGGGCTCAAGTGATCCTCCTGTCTTCACCTCCCACGTGGCTGGGACCACAGGTGTGCACTGCCATGCCTGGCTGCTTTTTCTATATTTTTAGTACAGATGGGGTCTTGCTCAGGCTGGTTTCCAACTCCTGGCCTTAAGCACTCCTCCTGGCGTGGGCCACTGCGCCCAGCCTCCAATCATATTTCTACATAGCTGTGCATACTTTGTTGAACCTAAGCATAAAAATGAACAGTTTCTCCTATATCTCTGAATCTTCATTGTGAAGTCTCCCATGTATACACATTAAGTAAATTTGTATGTCTTTTCTCCAATTAATCTGCCTTCTGTGAGTTGATTTTTCAGCAAAACTTCTGAGGGCCAAGGGGCTTTCCTCCGGCCCCTACAGGGACATTTTCCCATTTGCAGTTAGAAGTAATCCGTGGGTGATACCCGGCATCCTGAGAACATCCTTTTCCCCAATAACCTTTCACTCGGTGGTTTTAGCTTTCGTGGATGATCCTTGTCTGAATAAACCATTACACTGGAAGTTACAAATTAATTCTGATATGATTTTAATGGCTGCCTAGTATATCATTTTGTATACTATATAACAATTTATAGAATCTCCTGGTAATTAAAAATTTAAGTTGTGGTTTTTTTTCTTTCTTTTTTGGTTGCTGTTACAAGTAATGCTTTCATTAATATCCTATAGCTATGTATTTCTGCACATCTATGATTGATTACTTAAAGAAAAATTGCTTGAAGTGAAACTGGGCCATAAAGTACATCCATGTTCTAAAGGGTTTGATCTATATCGGCAAATTGTATCTTAGGGAATTATACCAATTTTTGCTCCAACTAAGAGTTGTAAGTGCCTGGTTCCCAATATTCACGCCAACATTTAGAAAAAATATTATCACAAAATGATAGTTGAAAACAGTTTTTCATTATTTTAATTTGTGTTTATTCAACTGTAGGGAGGTTGAAACATTTGCATTTCTTCCTCCCGATCACATCCTGTGCCCTATTCATCCTCTCGGTGTTGATCTGTAAGAGCACTTCACATGCTAGCGACATGAATTCTTTGCCTTTAACATGTGTCGTAAGTATTTTTCCCAGATTGTAGAAAAATACGTTTTAAGAAAGTACTAAAGTTTACATGATTATTTCCCTCTTGAATTGGCTTGTTCTTCCATGAGATTGACAGCAAAAAAAAAAAAAAGAAATGAGGGGAGGAAATTCAAAAATTAACCAAATGTAGAATTATTGTTGTTTATTATGAATTTAAACATCTGTAATGAAAAGGAATTCCCTGTTGAAATATTAAATTTTACTATCAGTATTATCAAATTCTCTTCTGATCTTAGCTATTTATTACATATATGAAATAGCTAATTTCTTATGTATAAAATGTGTGTTATTTTTGATCCATTTCAATCTACCTTTCCATAATCAGCATAGATGTAATTTTTAATTAGCACCACTGCATAATGTAATTTTTAATTAACAGTGTGACATAATATATTTCATTTAGTTCTCATACACCATTTAAGATCTATTTTTTTCACTAGAATAAATAGCACTGCCGTGTACCTTCTTGTATAAATTCTTTTTGGCTCCTTTAGGGTTAAATTCTTAAATCAGGTTCAAAAATAAAACTTCTTGATTACGGGGTGGGGGTAATTATGATACACACAGGTTTATTTTTTTCTGTCAGAGAGCACCCCACGAAGACCGGTTCAACATTTATGAAGTCCCAGATATTTGTGTGTCACCAGCAGTGTTTAAAAGGGATTATTTCCCCAAATCCCCGATAACAGGGGTTTTTATTAAGTTTATTTATTCTGGCTAAATTTATGGGTACATTATGGTATTCGAAGTTATTCTAAGTGGCACTTTTTCGGTACTAGCAAGTCCGTGTAAGATCCATATGACAGTTTCATGCATGTTTACTTACAAACTGTTCATCACCACAAGGTCAAATTCAGCAGTGAAACTTCAACAGCTATTCCCACTCTTTCTACATATAGGTTAGAAAGTGTTCATGGGTAATTTATTCCATGTGCTTTCTTTTCACTCTCTTGGAGGGCGAGGGTCAGGTTTCAGGCAGGTCTATGCCCTTGGCACCTCAGATATGGGCAGCGTGCAAAGCTAATGTCACAGGGGTGGTATCGCAGGCGTACTCTCACCCTCACCGGGGCCTGTGGCCCTGTAGCAGGGGACCTCCGGCTCTCCCTTCATTGCCAGAACTCCCCACGGCGATGTCATCTGCACATATGAGAGGGGGGTGCAGCTGGGGGAGGAGGGCAGGGGAGGTTCTATTCCTGGCTTCTGCTGACTTGGCTCGTGTCATCCCCAAGCAGCCCTCCCTCCGCACGCCATGTCATCCTATTGTTCATCTTCCACTGAAAACAAGCTGCGGAGCTGGCACTAGACTTCCCTGGCTGAAGTGGTGCGAGGAACAATGCAGAATGCGTGTGAGAATGAGTCTTCCTTAGAGGAAAGGTTTGCTATAAGCGTCAAGCTCTAGCGTTCTTCTAAAACTGGGGGTAGGAGGGTTGATTTTGTCCCCCTACAAGGGGACACTTGGCAACATATGGGAACATTCATTTTTTATTGCCAAATTCGGGGGTGCTACTGGCAGCTAGTGGGCAGAGGCTGGGGCTGTTGCTAAACATCCTCCCTCACAACAAAAATGATGTGACCCCAATGTCAGCGGTGCCAACGTTGAGGATACCTGTTCCAAAAAAAAGATAACTGTCCTTGGTGGCCCCTCCTAAACCCAAGAACTATTAAACCAAGAGAGAGTATCCAGCAACACAAACTAAAATAGCCTCAGTACAGTCTTGGGTAGACAGGGAGACTTCATTTAGAGATTTTACATTTCACTGTGGCATTTCATATGACACTGAACTTCATTGAACCTAGAACCAGGGGACTGAGGCCCAAGTGATCGTCACCATCCCAACTACACACTGGCACTCGACTTCGCAATGACTCATCAGCTGTGCGCTTTGGCAAGGCCCCTCCCGTGAGGTGTCCCGTGAGATGAACAGTCACTTAGGGAGACTCAGAGGCTGCACCCAGCAGCAGGAATTAGAGGGGAAATGATGTAGACAGCAGTAGACGGATGGTGGGGGTGGAAGCTGCCAGGAATGGAAGAGAGAAATACCTGAGCCAAGCTGGTTTGGAATCAGACCCTGATGCTGCCAGAGTCAGCTACCTAAAATGCCACCTGTCACAGGGAAGCAAGGCAGTGGCTGCTTCTGAACATTTAAAACCTTCTGCTTAAGCATATGTATGCAGTTTATGCTCCACAGTAAACCAGTGAGAAAAAAACAGGTCTTACCGGGGGCGCTGGTGGTGGGGGTGGGGGAGGAGCCCCCAGAGGTGGGAGAGGTGGAGGCAGAGGAGGTGGTGGTGGCGGTGGCACTGGCATGTGTCACAGTCTGGGTGTCTCTTGCTTATGAATGGTCCCAAGAGAGTGGTTTCTGCTCTGAAAAAAGAGAAAATGGATAGCTTTAAACTTGGATGGCTTTACTCACATACAGGTAATACCTGTCTTGCAGACACACGCATATTCTAGACAGTTTCATTCTGTCACTTGTTCACTCATTCATTCACAGAGTACCCACTTCATGGGCAGGCCTTGTGTTAAGTGCTGGAGACTGACAAAGTAGCCAGATTCTAGAGACAATCAGGTGATAAAAATGATCAATTGTAGCTATTTGTGTCTCAATGCAAACGGAATATATAAATACATAAATTGCAGCACCTCATTCCACAATGATTTTTCCAGATATCTGAATTCTACCTCTTTAGCATTAAACTTTTAGTTTTATCATTTTCTATGCATCCTGCACAGACTCCCAATTTCCTAAGCAAAACAAATGGAATGAAAGGTAACCTTTTCTAAATGTCGCAGGCTCATCATCACTCATGACGCCAGCCTCGAGCAAGGCTTACAAAGGGCGCTAGTCGTTTTCCGGCTTCCTTCTCTCTGTCAGCTCTTACTTTCTCGCTGTTCCTGTGATTGGATGGGGACGTGCCACCTCTCCTCTGCAGAGACTTTCTATCTGGTATTTGCTACACAGAGGGCTTTTTGGCATGATTCTGCAAATATGATTCTGTTTCAAATAGTTAATCTTGTAGGATATCTGATCTCCAGATAAATGTGATATTTCTGTGTGTGTGTGCATGCATGCATGCGTGTGTATGTGGGCATGTATCTTAGAGCCCACATCAAGGTACACTGCAAGCACATAAGACCTGTATTAAAGAAAAACCCCACAGCTTGTAAGAATTGGGCAAACTTATGTGAGAACCTACAAACAACGTAAGCAGAAACAGAAATAAATCTCACCCTCAGGCAGGGCGATTTTGTTTCTGCTGTCCCTTTAGTCACTGGAAGATCAGAACAAGACCTGTCACTCTGTTTTTCCATCTTTAAAATCCTATGGCATTTGTATTACTTCATGTTAATATTTCTGTCTCTACAGAGGCGAAAAAAAATAATCATGCAATGTGATACTTTATTCTTAGAGTAGTCCACTGGATTTTGTTTACCTAATGTTAGTTCTTTTCACCTCTTTATATAGTGGCTACCGTGTGACAGGCTAATCACATTTATTTCCACAACAATCCTCTAAGGTTAGTAATAGTATCCCCATTTTTATATGTAAGGAAAAAGACAGTCAGAGTAAGTCTTTTGCTCAAAGTTACACAAACCTGGTAACTGGCAGACCTGGGACTGCAACCCAGGCTTAACAGGCTTTAAGTTCCAGTCTCTTTCCAATGTGATATTTTTTATTATGGTATTATATAAATGTAAAATTTATCATTTTAACCATTTTTAAGTGTACAATTCACTGGCATTAAATGCTTTCACAATGTTGCACAGCCATCACCACTATCCATTTTTGGAACTTTTTCATCATCCCAAACAGAAACTCCGCACCCATTAAACGCTAACTCTCCATCATCCCCTCCCTTTAGCCTCTGGCAGCCCCTAGTCTACCTTCTGTTTCTATGAATTTGCCTATTCTAAGTACCTCACGTATGTGGAACCATACAGTATTTGTCCATTTGAGTCCTGCTTATTTCACTTAATATAGTATTTTCAACATTCTTTCATGTTGTAGCATGTATCAGAAATTCATTCTGAATTACTCCATTTTATGTATATACCCCAGGTTGTTTAACCATTCATCTATTGATAGACTTTCACCTTTTGGGTACTCAGAGAATGCTGTTATGAGCACTGGTGTACAAATATTTCTTCAAGGCCTTGCTTTTAATTCTTTTAGGCATATATGTGAGAGTGGAATTTCTGGATCATATGGTACCAGCCTTTTTTTCTGACAGGGTTAAGAATCCTCTAAAATTGTATGAAAGTTGCAAATGGTATAAAATATGTGTATGAGTACAACTTTGGGGGGAAAGAATCTATGATATATTGTTTTCCTACAAGTTCCAAGGAGGTACATGAGCTGATCATCATATAAGACCACACTTTTCTTATAAAGTATTCCCCTGGGAGAAGAGGCCTGATAGTTACTGTGTCTCTGCCTCTTTCCTTTATATTAAAACAAAAACAGAAAGACACCAAAAAAATAACACTAATCAGAGTCCACAACATAAAACCGTAGTAAAATTGAGCAGAGATTTCAGATGGTAGTAGATGCTCCTTCCAGGCAGCATCGATGTTATTTTAATACACCGTCTAATACACACGGTAACATAGGGTCAGATGCAGTTAGCATTTTACAGGCTGATGGTAAAGCAACTTGGATGCAAGCCCACAATTCAGTTGGAACACACACAAATTATCAGCTATTTGTATTTTAATACTTTTGTTCATAGAAGGCGCTGGGTCTATTCTTTACATGATCTTTTATTCAGTGGCAAAAATATTTTCAGTCAAAAATTTAGAGCAGGGATTAAAGGGTTGGTTGAAGTATTAATAGAACAAGAGACTACAGAGAGGTCTCATTATATAAGGATCTCATCTTTTAACTAAGACATAGGCGAGGAGACAAAACCTGCTTCCCCTGGTGAAGAACTGGAAAGAGTATGGAAGAATAACCTAAAAAAACTTAAATGCCGCTTACCTAAGAGTTTTGCCCTTTACCTAAGGAAAAATGACTGTAGGGAGTGATGTAAGGAGAACTGTGGCAGGGCTATTCCTGTAATCCGTCCGCACATGGCTAGACTACATTTCCCAGCCTCCCCTGCAGTAGGATGTGACCGTGAGACTGACCTCTGGCCAGTGGAACGAAGGCAGAAGTTATGTGCTCCTCTTCTGGGCTGACTCATACAGACCCTCTACCCGGGACTTCCTTTCTCTGTCCATTGGCTGGAAGCAAAGGTCCTATGTGTTGGCAGAGCCACAAGATGGAAGGAGTGTGGGTCCCTGACTCAACTTCTGTGAGACCACCTGCCAAACACCTGCTTAGACTTTACATACGTGAAAAATAAACTTCAACTGTGTTAAGTCATGGAGATTTCAGAGTTAATTTGTTACAGCGACTAATATTTAAATTGTCTAATACAGTAACTAAATAGAATACAATCAATCCTCATTCATCGTAATTATGTTCAATAAAGTCATCATGAACACAGAGTGTGATGGTTAATATTACGTGTCAACTTGACTGGGTTACAGGATGCACAGATGCCTGGTAGAACGTTAGTTCTGGGTGTACCTGTGAGAGTGTTTCCAAAAGAGATTAGCATTCGAATCTGCAGACTGAGTAAAGATCATCCTCACCAGTGTGGGTGGGCATCATCCAATCCGTTCAGGGCCCGAAGAGAACAAGAGAGCTCACGGCCGACAGCACCATGACTCATGTGTGAGTGAATCCCATCTAACACTCTATCTTCTCCATAAGGCACGTCTCAGCCTGTTGGGCTTAGGAACACCAGGCAGCTCTTCAACGATACACTTGGTGGCCATTTTAAACAGCAAAGTCACCAACAATAAGCACAAAAATTGGAAAAATGTAGCTTTTTATAGACTGGGAGAAGGACACTTGTTTTTAGCATAAGAGCTGAAACAAGAAGGCAGAGCATTGTCTTATTCTGCCTCAGCTGGGAACGTGCCACTTTTTGCATGCCTGGGAATGACCTTGAAAGCACAACGAGTACTGGTTTTTGCACTACAAATAAATTTTATCAAGTACCTTAGGTGAATTTGCAAATATAGCATCCGCCAGTAATGGGGATCAGCTGTATGGCATTTTGACGCACCCCCCATATGTACTCACCATCGATTGCATCAGGGACTTTTATGTAATCCTCTCAACAACCGTATGGTAGACGCTGACATTTCTATGTAACAGATAACCAAACTTTGTCTCAGAGGAGTTATGCGGTTTCTACTAAATTTCAGAAAGATCATCAGAGCTGAGTTTAAAGCCCTGGTTTTTCTGATCCAAAACCTCATTTCTACTGCACCACATTGTTTTATTAACATGCTATGATTCAGGCCATAGTACTTCTCTGCTTCCATTTTGCAAAGATTTAAAAATATTTTTGAGACGGTAAGATGAAAGGGACCCAGTACAGGTGACTATAATTTTTCCACATGCTCCTCCCTCACCTAAAGTGCCCTTGTTTTCCAGCCAGTTATATCTTTAGGAATCTGAGAATGATTAGGTGCCCCCGGGTTCTGCCTGGCTGAAATCACAGGGAATGATTTTTCAAAAACTAGGATTAAAGGATATTTTTATATGCAGTACTTGATGGCTGTGCAATTTTTTTCTTGACAGATATAATAATTAAGCAATTATCTTAAGAAGTATTTGTGAAAACCACACAGTTAAGAACACAGCGCTCCGGGAAGTCACAAGCTGTACCCATGCACCCTTTGATGCTTTGTGCTCTCTCGACCCATTTCAAAATGTTATTTTGCTTTGAAATATATTTAAAATGTTTAGGATAAAAAAAGCCAGCTACTCAAAGGCTTTTATACTTTCTCCTAATTGATGAAATATCTAAAAAACAGCATCAAAATGCACATTAGACATTCCAAGACCATTAGACTGTGGTGAAGCAAACAGAAGTAACATGGGCTTCCACGGGAGACCCTGAAGACAAGGGGGACGTACTAGTCTCGGAATCAGAACAGCCCTGGCTTCCACTTCCCCTTTGTTTTTTCCCAGCTGCGTGACCTTGGTCGTGTCACTTAACCTCAGCGGGCCTCATTTTCTTTATTTGTAAAATAGGAGCTATAATGCTTAATTTTTAGTTTGTTGTCAGGATGCAAACACATACAGCATATAAAGAATATCATGCAGGTCCTGACACACAGCAGACACATAATTGGAAATATTCATCATCACCTCCTGAATAACAATATTAAAAGGAGGAGTATGATAAATGCCCCAAGAGAGGTAGAGATTGCTTAGGGAATGGCATCACAGATTCAAGCTCCAGGAGAGAGCACAATAAATAAATGTTTTTGTAGAAGCTATTGCAATTTTTCAACTGGCAAAAAGGAGGATACAGGCGTCTGTTCCAGTTAGTGGGAGTGGAACATACTCAGGGATCAGAAGTGGGAGATGGCAAGCAGCCTGGGAGGCTCCGCATGTGTGGGAGGGAAGAGGAACAGGATGGACTCACAGGGGGGCTTAAATGACACTCAACTATGCTGCAAGTGTCTTATCCCTTGGGCAGGGTGCACATCTCTCTGGTTGTGGCCACCCACCATCATTCGAACGCTTCTCCTATGCCCAAGGGATTTCCCACATCACAAGTCCCACCTCCTCCAGCAAGAAGCCAGGAACTCCTTTCCCCAGCATCCCTTGCCAGCAGGGAGCAGGCTGTGCCCGCCAACCCAGAGGTCGGTAGCTCACAGAAGAACAGAGCACGGAGGGGACAGGGCCAATGGAAGGGGCCTGGGTCTGCAGCGGGAGCCCCCCTCAGCTCTGGCCGATTGATATTCCACGGGAATGCAAGCCCAGTACTGGCCAGAACCACCACTTTCTCCTGAGAAAAGCCCCATATCCAGACTTTTCTGTGAAATCCAATTTTGAAATGTGGGTAATTCAAAAAGCATTTTTAAAAACCACTGGGCCAATAGAACATGGGTGCAGGTCACACAGCACCCAGAGACTGCCATAGTGTAATCTCTTTATTGGGAGTTACTCCGGAGTTGGGGGTATGGGCGCCCCACTGGATACAGGTGTTAAGTTGGCCTTCCTCCTTCCTCTCTGGTCCCCTTCTTTCTCTGCCTAATCTTACCCACTCAGAAGTGATGTGGGCTTGCCTATCTCATCAATGTAACAAATTATATATGTCTGTATTCCAACCAAGCTTTATGAAATCTTCTAAGATTTCAGAGAGAAATCACGGTAAGCAATTTTACACACTAGTTGCTCTCCTTAAAACTCTCAAGAATTTCTTTCCAAGAGTAGTCTGTCAGATGACAGCTGTTCACAAGAGAAAATGTGCTTTTTTTTTTAAATATAAGCAAGAAGGACTACTGTTACCACTTGCAAAGGTATCTTTGGATGGCTCTAAAAATGTATTTGAATAGGAATCTGAAAATAAGGTTCTCTGTGCACTCCTAACTTTTTGTTTGACACTGTCTCTTGTTTCTTTGGCTATGAAATGGGCAGGGAGTTTAGGGGTGGGAAGAACAGAGATTTCTCACCTTGGAACTAATGAAGGCTTAATAAACACCATGGGGCAATCCATCTCCTACATTATGGTCTCACTAGGGTCCTGTCACCTCTAAGGATCAGCCATTTATCTATTAAAGGTTTCCTGAGGCCAGGAAACCACAACCCACAAGCCCATGTGCAAACAAGGCACAAATAAAAGGGTTCTCAAAATATACGAGGTAAAGTTTCTAAAGCTATCAGTCAAATAATAAAGACATTTTATTTTTTAAACCTTCTCTCCAGCTGATGATGAAAACGATTTACGAGTGGTCACTTTCCGCTGTCACTTCCCTGTCATTGAATGAGCAAATTCTCTGGGCACATTCCTCTCCTGGGACTTTCACCTGTAAGATCTCATGCCCCGCCCACCACTGCTCCTCGTGAGGACTGACCTCTTAGTGGCCAAGGGAAGTTGCTGCTCACCCTCCTCCATGGTGTGAAAATCCTGGAAATATTTAGCCTTTATTGGGAGGCGGGGCTCAAGTAAGCAGGGAAGCAGGGAACAGGCAGGGGGAACAGGAAGCACAGGATGCAAAAGTCCCTGAGCATTTGAGTTCTGGATAGTGGTAAAATGAATTAGCCCTGACACAGCCTTCACTATGCACTGCTCTTAAAGCTTTTCATACAGAACCCATTTAAGCATCAGAACACCCCAACGAGATAGATACTATTATTAATATTATCTCCATTTTTCAGATGAGGAAACCGAGGCACAAAGAGGCTGAGAAATTTGCCCAAGGTTGCACAGTGAATTAGTGGAGGAGTTGGCATTCAAACCCAGGGTGTCTGCCCCTAGAGGCCAGACTCTTAGGTACCATGATAACTTAAGTCACTTTTATACATTTGTCTTTTATAGTTTTTGTGACAGCCATGTACCACTTAAACTTCTATTTCTTTAACATTTATTATAAATCAACTCATGCTTTTAAGTAAGTTTATTTGGAAAAAGAAATTTTAAATTATTACCATAAATGGAAAACCAATACCACCTGCCATAAATGGAAGGTAATAATGAGAATAAACATAGTAATTGTTAAAATAAAAATATTTCCCTACATGCCCTTTAAACCCATCTCAAGTTTCTCTACTGATGCTTAAACTGAGCTTTGGGGAAGGGCGATTTAGAGCAGTATTTACCAAACTTTAATGGAGGATGACTCTCCAGGGGTCTTGTTAAAATGCAGATTCTGGTTCAGCGGGTTCTGTAGGTCTAGGGTTCTGACACCACACTGAGTAGCTCTCAGATGTGGAAGCCTGTAAGAAAGGCACAGAGTCTCCACCAAGACCTACTGAATCAGAATATTTGAGAGTAGCTTATCAACAGGGGAATATTATGCCCATTAAAGTCTGAAGAGCCTTATTCTAGAATATCTAAGATGATTAAAGCTCTCTGTCCCCATACAGTCAGAAGTTGTGTCCTCTACTAGAAAGACTCATTTTCATGTAGATTCACTTAACTTCAGCAGGCTGAATCCATAAAAATGGCTACTAGAGTTAGAATTGGATCTGATATACAAAAGTGAAAGAGAAACCAAGCTAAGTGCCCATTCACCTCTCACACAGGTGATATGAAAGACCTTTGACACCTGCAAACACCAGCCCAGACATCAGCTCCTGAAACTTAACTGCCTCAGTTCTCATCAGATATTATAGTTAATTATCTGCTGAAATGCTTCAAGGATTAATGTGGACTCATCTATGTGAAGTTTCTAAAGTGAAGACATACTCTAGCCACAATCTAATATGAAACCTAGGATGTCACATCTACAATGTGCTCATAAATTGGTTTTCTTTCATAAGACTCTTATTGAAATGCAAATTTGTTCCCAGATCATTCATTGAATTCATTATAATATGTTAACAGTATTTGGTGAAGGGAAAAATGAAGATATTGATAATATTTATCACTGACTCAGGCATTTAAATTATGACTGAACACCATAAAAATCGTTGTGTGTGTGGTTACCAAAGGTTAAAAGAGAAAATATTGGCTTCCTGCCTTTTTTTTTCCCTGCCCTTAAATTAACTAAAAGAAGAACTGGGTTTATTAAAAATACATGATGTTAATCATGCATTCATAAATAACCTTCATTTTATATAACAGTTACACTTCTGAAAAATGGCATTTCTAGTTTTGGAAAATGGAGGTATGCCTTATGCATAAAAAACGGAATTCATCATTGAATGGAAATCTACAATTAATATTATAAAATAATGAGTCATTTTACAAGATGAATGGCCACCTCTTTAAGTAATTTATTTTATGATGTTAGATTTTATAAGGAGGTTGTTTTTTACCTTCCTAAGGCTAAGGTACTAACTTTTACTTAGGATTGTGCATACCCTGAATTTGCTATTCCAAAAATCACTAAGGAAATAATATGCAGACTGGAGGTGGCATGGAGTACAAGAAAAGACAAATCATTTCTTTCCGAGTTTTACTGTGAAACTTTAGACTGGTTTAAGTACTTTCTTCCTATTCCTACTGCTCCAGGCCAGGCAAATCCTGGTGCCCTGGGTCCCTCACCCAGTTTGAAGTTGTGCTAGAACCTCAAACCAACCTGTGGCCAAGAGCCTCCCTCATCTCAGTCCCCAGGCAGAGTCCTTCCTATGGCAGCTACCAAGCACAGTCCACTGATAGCCAAGTCTCATAAACTGACGGCAGGTGTCACCTCTCAGAGTCCATGACATCACCCCCAGGTTTAACACGTACCTCTCCAGACCCTTTACTATGGAGTCAAACCCTACATCTCATCCTCCACTCTGTTCTAGGCCTCCCTATGCTTTCCCCACTCCACGCTGTTGACGTTCTCTCACTTCCCTTTTCTTCCTATCTCTATGTCTTTGTCCGTGCTATTCAGCATGCATGTCATGACCTTCACCACCTGGAAAATTCCTACTAATCTTTAAAACTCTGCTCAGGTGCCTGCTTCTCTGCACAGATCTTCTCCCTTTGAAAGAGGTAACTGCTTCTATAGTATTTTGGTCATACCTTTATTATGGCATTAGGTGCTCTGGCAATTTTCTTTTCATATGTCTTTGTGTATACCTTCGCTGGACCATGGGCTCAAAGGTTCAAGGACGGGGACTATGTCTTAGGTATCTTGGTACTGAAAACACCAAAGATAATGCCAGAATGACAAATACCATTGTAGGGATCAGACAATTGCTCAAGCAAAAGATGCAGACACATCTTGTAGCAGCACATTATGAGAGTTCTATGTGAGTCTATAAATGAGATAGTCATCTTAACGATTATTAAAGAAAAATATTACAAACTAAAATGAAAAGAGAAGTGCAGAAGTTTCTGTCCAATGGTAGACCTCATTATCAGCATGGGAATAAAATATATTCTGAATGCTGGGTTCTCAAAGCTTACAGTACCCACTAGAAAAAAAGCCTCACCTGACATTTGGGAGGTGATCAAAGAGAAATAGTTTGATAGTTGGGAGAACTGGTCTCTAGTCACAAGAGTGAGAAGCAAATGAGGACTGCTTCAAGATAAATATTAATGAAATTAAAAATAGCATATGATCCTTTCCAAAAAACAAAGTTCTTCCAAATGTAATTTTCTTAAGTAAGGATATGGTAGTTTCTTGGAAATGGAAGTGGTCTTACTAAAGGACAGCAGAGAGGAGGTGGCTTGCTTTAGTTTTTTAAATTAAAAACCCCAATCTTCAAAATAAAGTTAAGTTCGAGAAGGTCTTCTGACTTTAAGATGGTGGGGTAAAAATATCTCTGTTCTCTTGTTCCTTAGAAATCATTCAAGATTTCAAAATAATAAAGAAAAAGAAAACCAGAAATATAAACTAATTTGCTTTAGTAAAACTAGATTTCTATAATCTTGAACTTTAATAAATGAGGCAGGATTGCTCAATGCCTAGGAAGATCCAATGTAGGGTCTGGATAAGATGCTGTAGGGGGTGTATCTGTGGCTGCAGACCTCACACAAAGCCTGCACAGCACTGTTCTCCAAAGTAGGAAGCACTGGCTCCTCTGCAAAGAAAATCCATCCACCTTTGTTGAGAATAATGGCACAGGGTGTGTAGGATGGCAGCAGGAGTGGTCCTGGACCTAGACCCACGAGGGAGCAGGGAAGGTGGCAAAGTGTGTTGAAAACACACTGAGCACCATGGAGGACTGAGAAAAATGAACAGAATGAAACAGAAATGGACAAGGAATTTAAAAGGATTAGCGAGAAACTGATATGGAAGACAGATAAAAAAGATAATTGATTTCCTGAATAAAAGACATAAATAAACAGAAGAGACAAATATTCAAATATGTAATTTCAAATATATAATTTAAGAAAGCTTTTCAGAAGGAAGATTTAATTCTATACATTAATAAGGCACATTCATTTTGGAGACACATTAGCCATGCCGTAATATCCCAGAGAAACAGTGTATGACCCCAAAGTTTATACCCAGCCAAACTGTCATTGTAGTAAAAAGTCAAAAGACGAATGTTTTCAAACATGCAAAATTTATGTTTTCTGAATTTTTACTGAGGCTACCACTGCAGGAAAGACATCAGCCAATCAAGACTTGGGAGAGAAAGTAGGGCCAAAGAAAGGTCAGTGAGTATTGAATTAACTGTACAACCAAGACTGAAACACCTGTTGAATGATGGTAACAGAAAGGAATGTGACTACTATTTACCATGCCAAAACAGAAAGACGTAACAAGCAAAAGTTATTAGGTGAAAAGGAAGATAATGTGGTAGATATACGCATATTGATTTCTTAGCTAGCATACTCAATGTCAAAATATCTTTAAAGTGAATAAATTATGTATATTTCTAATAACAGTATAAGTCAAGTATATTAAAAGGTATAACTGTAAATACTAAAAAAAACTAAGTAAAGTGATGATATCAACTAAAACTGGATGGTGGAAAGGAGGTTTGCAAAGGGACACAGGGGAGTTGGGAAGAAGTGGATATTTAGTATCACTTATGTTGGGGAATAAGTAGATACTCTCTAATTAAAAAAAATAAACCCAGTGGATTATTATCATTATAAAGGTAATTACTAAAAAACTAAAGATATAGAACGTCTCCCGCAAAGCAAACAAAAAATCACAGACCATTAAGTGACATGTAAAAAAGGAAATTAAGCAATAAAAAATAGAAAACAGAACATACAACAAAAATAATAACAAACACATCTGTCATATCAATACATGTAAACAGGCTGAACTCTCATATTAAAGGAATAAGGCCTCAGATTGGACAAAAATTCAATTATATGTTGTATAAAAGATACACCCCTAATTTTAATCAGAAAAAGTGAAATCAGTACAAAAACCATTAAACAAGACAAAAGATTATTTATAATGGTAAAGGATATAATATACAAAGTTTGAGTTAGCAGCCATGAATATCCGTGTGCCAAGTAGCAGCAATAAAATTAATAAAGCAAAACAACAGGATATTCAAGGAAAGGCAAACAAAACCATATTCAGAGCAGGACTCATTGCTTCTCTCTCAGCCTATGTCAGATTTATTGGATAAGAAACAAAATAAGATTTTAAAAGATATAAATAATAATTGCAAGGTATGGGGAAAATATATGATTACATATTTCGAAAACAGAGGAGTCACATTCTGTTAAAGTATTTCTATACCAGGCACAAAAGGACGATATATTAGCTGTAAATAGTGCAAAGAAAATCTCGATAAATTTTAAAAAAAGTAGAAATACAACAGACAATATTCTCTGTTTACAATCCCATTAAATGAAGAAAATACAAAGAAAATTTAAAAAATGCTAACACCTGTAAACTTTTAAACTTTATTAAACAACTCTTGGGAAAAAAGAAACAAAAACAAAAATTAGTGTATACTGAGAAAATAAACATTGCATATCAGAACCTATGGAATACAGCTAAAACAAGGTTCAGAGCCAAAGTCATAACTGTAAGTAGTTACATTTACAAAACAAAGAATAACAAGAAGCATGAATAACAATACTATAAACCCAAAGCAGAAGAAGGAAAGGAATTAACATTTAATTATGAATTAAAAAACCAGATATTTAGGAATTAGAAAAAAGATAAATATTAGAACTAGTAAATCTAAAAGCTAATTCTCTGAAAAACAGAAAACAATAAAATAAGTAATCATTTAACCTAACCAAAAAAAGGGGAGAGAAAGCAAAAGTACAAATATACAAAATAAGACCAGAGAAAGGGAAAATAATGACAGATACAGAAGACATTAAAAGATTTTGCTCAAATCTAGGTAAAGAAATCTGGAAACCTGGATTGAAATAGCTTTTTAGGAAAATATGAATTATTAAAGTGACCAAGACAAGAGAAAAAAAATCTAAACAGAAGAAATAGTGAAAGATGTCAAAGATCCACCCCCAAGAAGCATGAAGGCCATAGGGCTGAATTCTACCTAATCTGTAAGGACAATTAATTACCATGCAGTGGTCAGACCCAAACCTCAGAAGGACAGAACAAATAAAACAGAAAACTACCAACCAATCTCATTTATGAATATTGAGGAACAAAACAATAAGCATAAATAAACAATTCAGCAATGCACTAAAAATAAGAGTTTAAATGCAAGGATGTTTCAAATGCTAGAAAATCTGTTGCTATAACTCGCTATATTAGGGGCATCAAAGAAGAAAACCATAAGATCATCTCCATAACTGTCCCTGTATATTTATAACATAACTCAAAATACATTATGGTAAATGGAGAAAGACTAAGTAAATTCCAATTAAAGTCAGGAACAAGACGAGCATGTCTATTATTGCCACTGCTATTTATTTTAGGGTGATCATAATGAAAATACCAACTTGTTTGCTTTTTAGAACTAGGCAAGGTGATTCTAAAGGTCACATGGAAAACAAAATCATTGGACAATACATTATAAAGCCACACTCACTGAAACCACTTGGCATAGGTATATGGAGAATTGGTAATCACAATGGAACTGAGAGCTCAGAAGTAGACCCAATTATTTTTGGAAATTATGTCTACGATTAAAAAAAAGAAAGACATTGGTATATCAGTGGGGAAAAAATGGTTATTCAATAAAAATTACTGAGAAAACTGAGTAGTAATCTGGGGGAAATAAAGTTAGATAACAACAATATCAACATAAAGATCTCATGCTTTACATTAAGTTCCAGGCCAGGTACAGGAGCTCACACCTGTAATCTCAGCATTTTGGGAGGCCTAGGCAGGAGGATCGCTTGAGCCCAGGAGTTTGAAACCAGCTTGAGCAACATAAGAGACCCTGTCTCTACAAAAAATAAAAAAATTAGCCAGGTGTGGTGGTGCACGCCTGTAGTCCTAGCCACCAAGGAAGGCGAGGCAGGAGGATCGCCTGAGCCCAGGAGTTCAAGGCTGCAGTGAGCTATGATTGCGCCGCTGCACTTCAGCCTAGGCAACAGAGCAGGACTCTGTCTCAAAAAAAAAAAAAGAAGTTCCCAAGGTATCAAATTGTTAATTTCTAAAAAAGAAAACTGTAATCATATGAAAACAAAATATGGGAGAATTTTTTTTAAATCTCAAAGTCAGAAAGCCTCTCTAAAAGCTATAAAATGTTTTTGTAAAACAATTAGTATCTACGTATAATACATAAAACCACAATAAACAAAGCCAAAAGTCATACTACGAATTGAAGGAAAATTATATTTAAATGTCATACTACAGACTAGGGGAAAATTGCAGTAAAATAAAAATGTAAAATGTCTGTTTCCTTTTATTTCCTATATTTCCTATATAAGGTGTTCCAACAAACCCATAAGAGAGAGAAATCAATAACCCAATAGAAAAATGCACAACAGGCCTAAACAGTTCACAGACAAGGAAATACAAATAGCATTTAAACACATTCAAAGATGCTCAATCTTATTCACAATGAGAAAACGCAAGTCAAAACCACAGTAAGATGCCATTTTTCACCTATCAGATTGGCAAAGATCAAAAGTTTGATAAATACGTGTTGGAGAGAATGTAGGGAATCAGAAACTCTCATAATTACTGGCAGAAATATCATTTTCTATGAAGGGCAAATGGGCCAACATATCGAAATTTCAAAATGCACTTTCCAATTCTAGGAACTTATACCTACACTTGTGAGAAATAACGTGTATAGTGACATTCACTGCAGCATTTTTTTAAACAGCAAAAACCTGGAAATAACGTATATGTCTATACCCTGGGAACTGATTGTTAAATTACAGTTCATACCTTATAATAAATGTGTAATGGCATTTAAAAGCTGTTAAAAAGCATGTGGTAGCCCTATATGCACCAATCTGGAATGATCTCCAGGTCATGTGAAGTGAAAAAAGCAGGCAGCAGAAAATGTATGTATTTTTAATAATAGAATGAGTATGTCTTTGCTCTGGAAGAATGCATAACTAGGAGGCCTGAGAATGAAGTGTAAGAAAGACTTTACACAGTGCATCTTTTTTATATTTTTTAAAGTAATTATCATATGCATCACTACCTATTCAAAAAATATATTAATTAAAAAATAAAAGTTCAGGATTGCCAATTTAGAGAACTGCTTTGTTTATTTGGGACAACTGCGAAGAAGTATTTTAAAAAATGCTTTGAACTATCTGAATTAGCAGACCTGTCTACACCTAAAAGGAAACTAAAAATGAAGAAAAGAAGTTAAATTGTCTTGGCAATTTGGTCCAAATGAGCAGCTGCTAGAGCCTTCAGGAGCAGTACCAAGAGCTGGGGATGGGTTTCGCTGTGCTGGTCCTACACTAGACTTCCGCAACAGCTGAAATCACCAGAACGGCCATCCACAGTGTCAGAGGTGACTGACCAGGTGTGCTTGGAAAATAGGCAAGAGCAGAATCAAATAACTCTCCCCAAACCAATCATAATCCCTAAGGTTGAATTCTTCTGTTAACACACAACGAGGAACGGTTTTAAGACACGAATCTATTCATGATTCATGTCTATTAGACATGATTCTCTATCAGGCATGAATCATTTCTAAGTTGCTCCCAGCTGCAGCTGATCCTTGTCATTCATTAAACTCCAGCACACAAGTATGCTGGTGAGGAGGTGCACAGGTCTGGAGTAACAGCTGGTGGCTTTGTTCTCCCAGCCATAAAATCCTGCACCCCTTGATCCTATGGACACATATTCTGGCCCGTCATTCTTAGGCAGAAGTAATTTATATGGGTAATGTCACAATGAGTACAAGTCAAATACCATCACTTAAAACTCGCTGAGCATCCATGGATGCCAGGAAGGCACAACACCAGGCATAAACCCACTATACTCTTCAGCCTTCCTTTGAGAAGTCTGCAGGCAAATTTCTAAAACCATAGGACACACATATGTGGGTGTAAGCCAGCCCAGCAGCAACAAAGAGTCATGCAAAAGCTGTTAAAATGTGGAGAAAGTGAATTTTAAACTCGGAAAAAAATGTTTGCTTGCTTGTTTTAGGTAATTGTCTTACCTATTTTGGAAGCGACTTTATTTTTCCTGTGAATTGCTGGAGAGGGGCGTGACTGAGACAAAAATGCTTCATTCAAATATTTAAAAGAGTGCTAGAATGAACAACAGCCTTAAGAGACACTGGAGACAAAATCTATTTCTGTGTCATTGAAAGGAAGTAGAAAGTACACCTTTGGTTCTTTTCCCTCATTCTAACATACGAGGAAAAAATGTGCCCTGCTTTAATAGGGTAGTAATAATTTATGGCAGACACACAGAAAAGGGACCAGTTTCATTTTTCACCATAAGTTTATCCCCTGGGCAGACATGGTTGGTGTTTTAATACTGATGTACATGGTCAACAGGGTGCTTCCTTAAGCAGTTCACTAACAAAAACAATAGTTCACATGTACTGAGTGTATTCCCTGCACCAGCAATTCTGATTGTTACCCCTCCCCCAAACAACTCGGCACGACAGATGCTATCATCCCCATTTCACAGATGAGGAAATGAAGGCTCAAAGATGTAATCACCCCAAGATCAAATAGCTGGGATGTGGCAAAACCATATCAAACCCAAGCGAGTATGATCCCAAGCCTGTGCACTTACCACCATTCCCCCAGCCTTTGACAAACACATCGGTCTCTGCATAGTCTACGCAATGCAGAAAATATTTCCTGAGCTTCATCTATCTGTTAGGCACTATGCTAGCCATGGAGCAAAACTGTAAATATGAATAGCAGGTAATCAATAAGTATTTGATGAATAAATGTATCTATGGATACATGGTTCCTGCCCACAAATGATAGCATCCATGGACGCCAGGAAGGCACAACACCAGGCATAAACTCACTATACTCTTCAGCCTTCCTTTGAGAAGTCTGCAGGCAAATTTCTAAAACCGCAGGACACACATATGTGGGTGTAAGCCAGCCCAGCAGCAACAAAGAGTCGTGCAAAAGCTGTTAAAATGCGGAGAAAGTGAATTTTAAACTTGGAAAAAATGTTTGCTTGCTTGTTTTAGGTAATTGTCTTACCTATTTTGGAAGCTACTTTACTTTTCCTCTGAATTGCCGGAGAGGGGCATGACTAACACTTATTATTGAGGGTTCCTATGTGCCAGGCACTTTTCTAGGAAAAGGCAAAAAAGGAAAGAAAAAAACAGTTAATAATACAGCATGGGGGTATATAAAAAAACACAAAAAACGTTCCAATATACAAGTAATCACAATAACTATAAACAGATTATTAAATTCCTTTACTAAAAGACAGAGCTATTCAAATTCTTTTTTAAAAAATCACCTATATCTTCTTTAAAAGAAACACTGCTAAAAAAAAAATGATGCATAAAAGTTGAAAATAAAAGAATGAAAATGATACCCAAGACAGACACTAAAAACTGGAGCAGAAACCTCATACATTGCTGGTGGAAATGTAAAACGGTGCAGCCACTTTGTAAAAGATTGGCAGTTCCCAGAATTGTTGAACACAGTTACCATAAGATCCAGCAATTCCTCTCCTAGGTATCTACTCAAGAGAAGTGCAAACATATCCACACAGAAACTTCTACATAACTGTTGACAGCAGCATTATTCACAATAAACAAAATGTGGAAATAATCCAAACGTCCATCCATAAACGAAATACAGTATCATCACACAATGGAATATTATTCAGCAATAAAAAAGGAATGAAGTTTGTTGAACTATTACATAAATAAAAAAAAGGAATGAAGTAGTGATACATGCTGCAACATGGATGAACCTTGATAATATCATGCTACATAAAAGAAGCCAGACACAAAAGGTCCCATACCGTAAGACTCCATTTATATGAAATTTCTAGAATATGTAAATCCATAGAAATAAAAAAGGAGATTAGAGATAGTCAGGGCTGAAGTGGGGGATGGGAAGTGACTGCTAATGAGTTTCTTTTTGGGTGGATGAAAATGTCTGGAAATAAGTAATGGTGATAGTTGCATGACTGTGAATATTCTACAAACCACTGAAATTGTGGACTTTAAAAAGGTGAATTTTACGGGACGTGAATTATATCTCAATAAAAATGTTATTAAAAGGCCGGGTGTGGTGGCTCACGCCTGTAATCCTAGCACTCTGGGAGGCTGAGGCGGGCGGATTATTTGAGCTCAGGAGTTCGAGACCAGCCTGAGCAAGAGCGAGACCCCGTCTCTACCAAAAATAAAAAGAAATTAATCAGACAACTAAAAATATATAGAAAAAATTAGCCGGGCATGGTGGCGCATGCCTGTAGTCCCAGCTACTCGGGAGGCTGAGGCAGAAGGATAGCTTGAGCCCAGGAGTCTGAGGTTGCTGTGAGCTAGGCTGATGCCAGGGCACTCACTCTAACCCGGGCAAAAGAGTGAGACTCTGTCTCAAAACAAAACAAAAAAAAAAACCCAGTTATTAAAAAAACTGGTGCAGCATTATTAATATCAGGCAAAAGAGTCTAGACAAAAAATGTCAACAGAAATATAAGGTGATTTGGAAACATAAATGAAAAGGTGATTAATTGCTCCATGTGTTATAGACAAGTAAATAGCAGAAGAGGTGACAACCTCTGAGCTAGGCCTTCCATGACTGAGGGGGGAGGGGCAGGTGGGAGCTGAGCTTGGCCCCCTAGTGAGTGAATGGAAGGGGTGGCATGTTACTCACTGGGCCAGGCTGTCCGGGAGTGGGGCTCTGGAGGCTTTTGGAGGCTTTTAAAGAGAGGAAAGATATTGTTAGACATCTGTGTTTTAAATACAGCACCCTGGGGGTCATGTGTGGAAAATGAATTGTAGGGAGAAGAAAGAGCAAAGAGGTAGACCAATTTGGGGACCTGCAGGAGCAAAGGATGGGTATGGTATTTATTTGAGTTAGAGTAGCAGCAATGGAATCCAACCAGGGAGGAAATGAGATTGCATATCTGGGATCTGGGGAGAAGGAAGAGCCCAGGATAACCCCAAAGCTTCTTAGTGTTTAAGACAATTTAGTGTTAAATAAGGAGAAGCGGGAGAGGGCGGAGGTGGTGAATGGGCAGGCAGAAGTGAGTTTAATTAGAATCGCATTGAGTTTGAGGTGCTTTTGGCAAACAGAAATTTAGATCTGAAATTCGGAGACGCAGGGCTGGCAATAGCGGTTTGGGAATTTTTACATAGGCAGCTGGGTGTGTTTCATTCTCTGCCGCTAATTCCATGAACATCTAGAAAACATTTAAAATTACTGAGTCACCTTCTGGAATTTCTAATTAAGGCAGAGACATGGCTAATAATGGAAGTCAGTCAGGTGGCTGATAACTGCTGGCTGCCTACTCAATAACCATTCCCTCTTCTTCCTCAGAGCAGAACTCCTAATTGGAGGGAAGGGGGTGTAATATACCCAGCTAAAAATATTTGATTTCTCAGACTCTCATACATTTAAAGAGACCCTGTTACACCATTCTGGCCAATGGGATGTAGGTAGGAGTCCTAGGGAGGGCATCATGTTCTGAATAAAAAGGCAAAACCTCCCTCATAGAAGGGCCTTTATCACTCTATGTATTTGCACCTTCTTATTCTTCTTGCCTAGACTGCAGATGTAAGCCCAGAGATACAGCAGCCACATTGTGATCACGAGGCAACTAGATTTAGGATGAAGCCCTACAGGCCATGAAGCAGATAGATGGACAGAGGCTGGTCTCTCATGGCGTTGTTCGAGCTCCTGCACCATCCCCTGGACTGCCTTTCTTGGGAGTCTAGTACCACGAGACAAATAAACTTGTATCTGTTTAAGACAGATTTGGATGTGTGTGCTGTTTTTGTTTTGTTTGCTTTGGCAGTTAAATGTAGTCCTAACTGATGCAAGTCATGTTTGGACATATGTAAAAACTGGGGGTGGAAGGCTAAAAAGACACGATCATCATTATTTCAATCATAAAGAATGTTTAAAAATAAAATATCATTTATTTTTACTAGCACTGGATTTTTCTTTTTCTAAATAGGTGACAAAATTTGCAGCTAAAAGGAAATTATGGACTGCCGGTGTTAAGAAAATTCATGACTACACTATCATTTATTAATGAGTATATGCGCACAATGACACCCTTCCAACTTTTCCTGGATGAGGTAAACTGATCTGGCTCATTTAAATGGCTTTAGACAGAACCAATGTTCTTAAAGGTGGGATTGTTCACCTGACTCTCACAAGAATTATAATCTTTGGAAGCGACAGTCGTTCTGCCCTCCCAGGCACTCAGTAAGCATAGCTAAGAATATAGCATGTCCCTGAACCACAGTGTCTGGCCATGCACAGAAGACCTTTTGCTGGGATGTGCTCTGGGATCATGTCTCCGGAACTGCAGTCAGTAAAGTTCTAGGAAACACTTATTTTTGTCTTCTGCCACAAAACTTCCATTGTCTTTATGGCAGGGACGATGTTGAAGACTTAGATCTCTATGGCAACAGTGACTGCTTTGAAGACCTGCCAGGGAAAAGTTATCCCAGGTTTCAGGACCAGGAAAAGCTGTGTAACTGATCTGTTTTTATCTCATGGTTGCTGTGGGTCAGGTAACTATTTGTGTTTTCCTTTTTGTTTTGGCTGCTGGGAAGCTCTGACAACTTTTTACTCTCTCATCTCTAGAAACTACCCACACCTTATGATATACTCTGGTTCTCTAAATTATCTCTGATTTTACCTTACTTTTTAATCTGTGTGTGTTTCCTTTACCCTAGTTTCATTATCTATTAATTTTATGTTGTTTGCTACCCATTTTTATAAATTCTTCAAATAGTTTACGGAACAGGCAACATTTAAGGCAAACAATTTTTAAAAACATCACATCATAATAATGAAAACAATGACTAATTTATTGAACACTGCTATGAATGAGGCACTGTCCTAAGTATTAAACCTATCTTATGTACCCTAAATATGAGATAAATAATATTATTATCCCCATTTTATAGATGAGAAAACCAAGGCACAAATCACACAGCAAATAAATGATGAATACAAGATTTAAACCCACGTATTCTGAATTACATAAGTTATACAAAAGAAGAAATAATATTTAATTTCTTAAAGAAGCAGCAGCTTTCTGATTTTATAGGCTGAGCCCTAAAGGAGATACCTATTTTGAATCTCGTCCATGCAATCATGCTGATGATCTATATCAACAGAGGGGAATGAGACAGTGAAAGTCAAAATAACAGGTAATCCAAAAATAATTGGCTTTCGATCTTGGAACATTATTCAAGATATTCATTCATTCACTCACACATTCATTCATTCATTCGACAATCTTTAGAAAATACCCATCAAGTGCTAGGCATGGTGCAGGTGCTGGGAACAGAGATGAAGTGGACATAGTACCTGCCCTCCAGGAACTCAGGTGCAATAAGGAAGAGTGAGGTAGGTTGAGGGCACCTCGGGGTTATGAGAGGACTGACAGGAGACCAGAGTAGGGCATGACGTGATCATTCTGAGAGCAGTTTAGTCCTTGGCCTCTGTGTCCCATTTGATAATGGGAGCAAGAAGAATCAGGTCCCTTACAGGGTTGTTGTGATTTCCTACATTATAGGAAATCTGAGCCTATCCCCAGCCTGGCTAGCCAATAACTCTTAAGGAAGACAGATGGCAGCCTGGGTGCCTTGCTGTGACACACACATGCACTCACATGGAGGCACAGCCTCTAATTTACAGTGTATAGGCAGGCCTGTCACTCTCTTCTGGATGCCGTCATCCCAGATGCAGTGTCTTGCTGGAATACACTGCCCACACGGGATGAACATCCCCCAGGATGCACTCGAAAACCTTCCTTCACACTGCCCGCTCGCTCTGCTTCACTTTCTCGCCTTGCACTTGAACACCGCAGTTCACTACACAATTCCCTGCTGCATTACAGTCGGGTTCCCGCTTGAACAGGTCTAAGACAGACCCAACTGGAACCGCGAAGGGGGAGTTGCAAGCGTGTTACCGGCCGAAGCCAGTGAGAAAACACATGTGCTGCACCTGCTCAGCATCAGCTGGGGAGCCACACGTCTCTTCAGTTTCGTGCAGTGGCCAAGTAAGAAATATTTAATCATTTTCTCACCAACCCTAACTCATACTGAATAGTTCCCTCTCGAAGTTTGTTTTGTCGTGCTGTCAGCAAAGTCAGTCAAACATTACAATGCCTTTCTAAATATTCCAGCAGCCAGATGGCAGAGACACCACTGTGACAAGGCACAACTTGCCTAAAGATAACTTTGTGATGCATGATCACGCTCGCTGGCACTCGGCTGAGACGAGCCCAGAGACACCTCTACAGCTGCTCCACTTACCCCGGGTCCTTCACACCGAAACTTTACAACTCCGAGAATAAGACAAGCATTCAGCTCTGCAATTTGAAACTGACTAGTAAAACAGACATGTTTCTTCTACTTCTCTAAGTTCTGAAGTTTAGGCAGAACTATAAAAATCACTAGAAGCTCACACACTAGGACAAATTTCTCAGGATTTCTTCCTAGATGTAATGTGATTGTACCCTAAAGTTTCAAATATTTCTGCACCAACGTTAATATACGTTTATAACACATTTGCTAGAAAACACATTTCCTTCCTTCTGCTGAGTTATTTTTGTAGGTCTTTTTAAAAAAAATTTTTAGCATTAATAAACATATACTTATAAGTTCTAGAATGTAGAAAAATTCACCATGCCTCCCTGGTGAAACTTCCACATGTTCTCCTCTATTGGTAATCACGTTTTGGTTTCTCAGATCTTTTCCAGGTTGTATTATTTTTTCTGTGTGTGTGTGTATGTGTGTGTGTGTTGGAGTAACTGCAAACTCACAACCTGTGCTATGTGGTTTCTGAACACTAAAGCTCCTACAGAGTGTTGCCAGGCCAGACCAGCTGGCTTGCTCCTGTTCCTGAAACTGTATGTTCTCAGACGCACACACTTCCTCCATTCCTTCTGCTGCTGGCTAACAGCAATCTGTGACACAATGTCACACTCACAATTACATGAAAACAGAGACTCCTGGAAGGAACGAAAAGGTGGCATGGCAGGAAGCCAGCCTACAAGTCCCTGTCACCCTGATGGTTCTACCCTGATTCAGGTGGCCAAAAATTGCCTGTTGATGGTTGCACATACAGCATTTGAACTCCCTGTACAGGTTCTCACCCTTGGCTTCCCTGAGTAAATCATTTAACCCCTATGACTTTTTGTTTTCTCATCTGTAAAAAAGGCACAATAACAGCACCTTTTTAAAGAATCACAGTGAATCAAATAAGGTGACGTCTACAGTGTATGTTTCATTTCCCATTATTTCTTAACTTTCTTTTGCTTCCCTTGTCCCTTCCCCCACCCCTTGTTTTTCCGATTTGGTTTTTGTGGTTTTTAAATGTATCTCTAAAATACATTAGCTGGAAAACTGCAGCAATCTGTGTGCTACCCACAGGGAATGGATTTTAGCATTAAATTTCTCTTTACTTTTTTATTGAGGTAAAACGAAAATCAAATGCAGAAGTCTCAAGGTTTTAACTTCATAAATTTTTATACGTGTACACCTGTGTGGCCACTACTTAGCGCAATGTGGGAAGCACACCCAGCACCCAGAAGCCTCCCTCATGTCCTGTGCTGGTCAATACAAGGCCCAAAGGCAACCCCCTCTTCGGACCTCTTTCGCCATCGTACAGTTAAAAACAAATTTAAGGGAAGATTGCAGTCCCAGTGATAACTATTAATGCTGACCACAAGAAATGCACTCCCAATCCTCCCTCTGAAGTGACAAAAGATTCTGGAGAGGAGGAGGCGGAGGGGCACAAGCTTTCTAAATCACACAGGTCATGCCAAACAAGGCTCTCATTTATAGCCAAGGACCCAAAGCACAGAGGCAAAGTGACAGCCTAACTTCCTGACACACACAGAGTAACTTTCCTCCCAAATGCAGCCAACCGGTCAGAAAGCTCCCTGAGTGTCAGGGATGCTGCCAGTCTGTCCCAGTGCTCCTGGAACAGCTCTCCCGGCCTTTCTTCGTAAAACTTCTTTCCAAAGAGCGTTGCACCCTCCGTCCCCATGCCGCCCCCGCGCCCGCCCACACACCCACGCGGCTGGCACGCCACCCTCGGAAGGCGCTGTTCCTGCAAGCCAGTGTCTGCCCGCCCGCCCGGGCCTGGCTCCCCTTGAGATCCGGAGCAGCCCAGTGCCCCCTCCCCCAACGTTGCTCTGGCCAGCGTGGGCGGGGGTTGGAATAGGCTCTGCCACCTTCTCCCCGACTCCTGCAAAGGACTGGAAAGCCCATCTGTGGCCAGATGTAAACTGCTGGACCCCAGGGGCTTGGAGGCAAGCGCGGGGAGGGAAGTGCGGAGACCTGCGCTCTGTCACCACCAGCTGTGTGACCTTGGACAAGTCACTTTACATCTCTGGAGTTGGCTCCCTCAGTAGGGGCTGCTTCTGTATCCCTAAAGCCACCTCCAACTCTGTAATTTCCTAGTTGTTCTTTATGCCGCCCCAGCCGTTCTCCCGACAGCCCCCTCCCCAGCGAGACCCCAGCCTTTTGTTCTGGGGGTGAAACCGGGAAGGGAAGAAGAGAGAGCTTCCAGAAAGACCAGCTCGAGGCGGCCTTGGCTCCAGGGGCTGCTCACGGGAGAGTCGGGTTCGGGGAAGTCGCCAGGCAACCCCACAGTGACCTCGTTCCCTCCGCGGTCCCGTTCTGGCCCGGCCCGGGCGGCGCGACAGGGAGCGGGTGGGGTGCGCGAACGCAGCGCAGTCCCTCGATGCTGACCCGGGCCTGGGGCTGCAGCCCGGGGAGTGGGGGTGTCCCCGAGCACGGGCACTCGCGCAGTATCCCTGCGCCCGCCCGCGCCACTCCGCCCCGGGACCGGCCCGAGCGGCTGCCCCGACACCGCCAGTTTCCCCCACCCTCGGGCACCGACCAGGACACGCGCGCGGAGCCGCTACCTGCCGCTGGCCGCGCTGCAGACTGGACTGGACTCGAGCTCCGGCCGACGTCCCCGCCGCCGTCGCCACCTCCCGGCTCCGGACTCGGTCCCGCAGCGCCGGTGCTCCAGGCGGCGCAGCTGCGGCCGCGATGCCCCCGGCGCTGCGCTCCGTGCGCCCGGCTTGCTCCTCGGCCGCCGGCTCTGGTGCTGCCGGGACGCGGAGGCGGGGCCGCCGCCCCCACCTGCTCGCCGGCTTCTGCCTGGGAGCCGCCGCCGCCCCGCGCGCGGGGACACGGCCCGGGCGGGCGGGGTCTCCTGGGACCCGGGAGGCGGGTCCGAGCCGTGGGGAGCGCCTCCCAGGTACGCAGTCCCAAGTCTAAGCTGCGAGGAGAGGAGAGTGGGGCCTAAGGCTGGAACTCCCCACGTAAGGACTGTTGTGCTGGGCGACCACATGGCCCAGCACCACCACTCTGGGGACACACCACTCCTTGAATTTATTCCAGAATGTTTTTGAGGCCTTACTAAACCCCAGGCAGCCTCATAAGCGATGGGGCCAGAAAAGGGAACAAGATTGCCTCTTGCCCTCGAGGAGTTCACAGTCTAGAAAAGGAAACCAGTCAATGGCAATTACAACACACCAAGATGAGAAGGGTCAGAGGTCTCCTGATCCAGCGAACATAGAGGGGCCCTGATCCAGACTCGGGGGCCACGTCGGCGAAGGCTTCTTGAGGAGCTGATGTCCACGAGGAGAACTGAAGGGTGAGCGTGAATTATCCTGGTGACAGGTGACCTGGGGAGGTAGATTGTCCCAGATGGAGCAGAACGGAAGAGAGAGCAGACTGCGACTGAAACCTGAAATAGGCTTGAGGAGCAGGAAGAACTTGATGTGGCCACCAAATCTCATCACACTTCATGTTCAGGCCTTTGGAGGATGCAGAAAGTTTGTTGTCTGAGGTTGGATGTATTGCTCTAGGTTCAGTGATCATTCGGTGAGGATTGTGTATCTCCGATGTCCTGAGCATGGCTGCTAATGGGGCACCTAAGGGGTGCTCGTGGACTGGTCACTTAGTCTTCAATGTTTGAGTATGTATTTTGAGGCAGACACTCTCAAGGCCCTCAGGGTGTGCTGGTGAGGGAGGCAGGGGCTTGGGCTCTAATGGAGCTGCTGGTTGGGGGTGGAGGAGAAACCTGCACTCAGCGCTCTGCTGAGGCTTACATGGAGTGCCGGGAACACAAGCGAAGGAGCAGCTAATGCCCGCAGGGAAGATCTCACACAAGGACTGCAACCTGTCTCCAGGTTCAGAGTCTGTAGCAGCTGCTGTCAAAGTAGGTTCCCCAAGCAGCCCTTAGCTGGTTTCTGTCATGTTTATATAATAGCAGGGCAATGTGTAGGCTTATGTTTATATTAATAGCAAGGATTAATAATGCACTCATGATGTCTTTCACTCCTGTGTTGTCCGGAGCATGGTTTTCTCTTTTGATTTAAGTGAGGGAGGGTATATGTATAGCCAGTGGAAGCCAGTGAGGTATTTGCTTTCCACCGGTTTGTCCTGTGTTCCTCCTGCCCTTTCCTTCATTAGAACTATTATAAATGAGCATGGGCATGAAACCTGAAGAACTGTACTCCAACCTAAAATTCATAAATCATTTTACATGAGTGATTGCTACCGGGGAAAAAAAAAAAACAGCCAAAAATCTGAAACATTACCCAGACACTCTTCTTCTCTGGACTCTTAATGCTTAAATACATAGCCACTCGTGTTATAATTCAAAAGGGAAGAAAAGATAAACTAGCAGAGAAGATATTGCATGGGCCTAGAGAGTTCCGGTCAGATATTCTGCTGAGTAGCCCAAGCATGAGCTAGTTGGATGGAAAGGCTGTTATTTATCTTAAGAGAGGTAGGTGCTGCCTTGGATCAAATGCTTTGTTTTCAAAAATGCCTGGTTGGAGGGATGGAGAGGTAGTAGGTGAGGAGTCTGTTTGGAAAGTGGGGACATTTGGGGCTGAAAGCTTCAAGAGGCATAACATGTAGGTGACAATGAGCATCCATATGCAGTATTTCTGCCATTAGCATCTTGTTTCTGTGGACATTAGAGAAAGATTCATTCCCACCTAGCTCCACCAGGGTGAATTAACTTCAAGAAGGCACTAGCTATTCCTGGTGGATGATACTTGTTCAATGGCAGACACGGTGAGTCATCTTCCCAATGGCCAAGCCTTTCTCCCCTTCTTCCCTATTAACAGAACCAGGATCACAATTGGTCCAAGACTACCATGGCAATCCCATTCCTGATTTTCCAGCCTTTCTTACAGCTAAGGAAGTCATTGATCCAGTTTTGGCCAATAAGCTGAAAGAAGAGGTTGGCTGAGGGACTTCCAAAAAATCTTTTGCTGGGCTCTGACCTTCCATTTCCCACTCTTTTTATGCCTTTAACTCAAATGAGATGCCTAGTGATGCTATGACCAGATTACAACCCACAAGAGCCAATGACTCTGAGGCCAAAAGGTCAGTACAATCGGGACTACAGACTGGAAAATAGAGAGTCAGCATGGTAGTATTGCTGGGCGCTGGAATCAAAGCCAGCAACTGTCCACCTCTGGACTATTTCTTAAGTGAGAAAAATAGACCATGCTTCTTTTAACCACTGAGACTGGGTTTTCTAACCTTGCAGCTGAATGCATTCCTAACTGATATGGTGACCTGGTAAAGGGCAAAAATCTCCTCTTCTCCTTCCATTGCTCACCAAATACCTTCAACAGCTCACCTTTCACACCTTCTACTTGCAAACATGTGTTTATATCTGTCCTGTAACTTCTTGAGCTTTTCAAGAGAAAGGCACTATAGAAATATTAAATGTTTTATATGTGCATTCACTTCAGTTCCTCAAATATTTCTAGATCAGCTATCATATGGTGATACCGCACTGGTGTCCGGGATGCAAAGATGAATTCACAGCCTTGCCCCCAGGGAGCTAACAGCTTTGTAAAGAACACAAACTTGTAAACAAGGTAGTGGAATAGAGGCGTTTGTCCCGGATAGAGAGCTGACAGGAGAAGAAATGATGAACTCTCTCTGGTATAGGGAAGGAGGGAGACAGTGAGACCTGAGCTGGGTGTCCATGGAGGAACAGGAGTTTCTCCTGTCAGAAACTGGGGAAGGGAAGGCATTTCAGGGAAAAGAACGTCTGAAAGAGCTGGCTGGTCCAGGTGCCGCAAACTCCACGTGTCTGAAACTCATGGTCTTCCTTCCAACCCTGACCCACCCTCAGTGTTGCCCGTGCTCCCAGCCATCTAGTTGGGCCGCTTAGGAACTTCCTGTGCTCTTTGCCTACATCAGCCCTCCCTAAGGTTCACTTCACCTGTGAATCTATCCAGTTTTGCACATCTGCACCACCACCTGAGAACAGAGCCCATCACTCTTTCCAGGATTTTCCCAGAGCCCTCTTTTCTGGTCCCCCACTAACATGCTATTTCTCTCTTCCGAACCATTCTCCGCAATGTGTCCAGAGAAGTTGTCTTGAAACCCCAAGCTGATCTTATCAACTCCTGTTAATCTGTAGTTCAGTGATTTCCCTTTGCTCTGGTGATAATAACCAAAATCCTTCGTCTGAAGGCTCACAGTCTGACCTGAGCCACTGTCCAGCACATCCTTCTCAGCCCTACCCCTCGATCTCTGCACTTCAGCCACGTGGGTCTGCTTTCAGATCCTTCAACAGTCAGTATTCCTTCTTGTCACAGACCTTTTTAGCATGCTCTTCTCTCTTTCTAGAGAATACCCCAAGAATGAACTCCTCTTCATTTTTCAGATCTCAACTATTAATAAACTCAGTCATCACTTACCTGGATCTTGACTAGGTCAACTTCTTCTATTATAAGGTCTCAACACCTCATGTACCTTTCTTTTGTAGCATTTATTACAGGTGTCATAATGACATTATCTGTTTGATGATTTAACGTCTGTCCCCCAGACCAGACTATGGTATCCGTGACCTCAGGAACCATCTCTGTCACCTTTGTATCCTTATCTCACAGCACTTGTTAGGGACTCAGTTCACATTTGTTGAGTTGTGAAAGAAATGAACAAATTGGGATTGGAGCCTTGAGCTATTACTATATATATGAGCATTTGTGAGGTTTTTTTGTTTGAACTTTCAGCATCAACTTTACTGAGAAATACTGTCATACTATAAAATGTACTCTTAAGTGCATAGTTTAATAAATGCTGACAAAATGTATACTCTGATGTAATCATCAGCTTTATCAAGATACAGACTATTTCTGTCACTCAAGAAAGTTCCCTCATATCCCTTTGCAGGCATCCTACCCCCAACCCCAAGCAACCACAGATCTGCTACTGTAGATTAATTTTGTCTTTTCTATAGCTTGGTATACTAGAATCATCCATGATGAGATATTTTGTTCTGGCTTCTTTCATTCAGCATAATATATTTGAGATTCACCCGTGAGTTACGTGTAGTTTGCCCCTTTTTATTGCTGATTAGTATTTCATTGTATGGATATGCCAGTGTTTGTTTATCCATTTGATGGACATTTGGGTTGTTTCCAGTTTTTGGATATTTCAAATAAAGTTGCTTTGAGTATTTGTGTACAAGACTTTTTGTACATAAATGTTTCTATTTGTCTTGGGAAAATACTTAGTAGTATAGTTTTTTTGTTTTTTTTTTTTTTTTGAGACAAAGTCTTGCTCTGTTGCCCGGACTAGAGTGCCGTGGTGTCAGCCTAGCTCACCGCAACCTCAAACTCCTGGGCTCAAGCGATCCTTCTGCCTCAGCCTCCCAAGTAGCTGGGACTACAGGCATGCACCACCATGCTAATTTATATATATATATATATATATATATATATTTAGTTGTCCAGATCATTTCTTTCTATTTTTTTAGTAGAGATGGGGGTCTCACTCTTGCTCAGGCTGGTCTCGAACTCTTGACCTTGAGCAATCCACCCGCCTCGGCCTCCCAGAGTGCTAGGATTACAGGCGTGAGCCACCACGCCCGGCCTTAGTAATATCGTTTTAATGTAAATAGTTAGCATTTAAAACAAAGATAAAGCCTTGGAGCCACAGTGAGATACTTACTACTTCACACCCACTAGTATGGCCATAATTTAAAAATTTAAAAAACAGCAAGTGTTGGTGATGATGTGGACAGGTTGGAACTCTCATACATTGCTGGTGAGAGTATAAATGGTGCAGGTGCTGTGGAAAGCAATTTGGCAACTCTCAAAAAGTTAAACATGGAATTACTGTATAACCCAGAAATTCCATTCCTAGGCATGTACCCAGAATCGAATACCAGTGTTCAAACAAAAACTTGTACATGGATATTCATGGTAGCACTATTCATAGTAGCCAAATGATGGAAATGGAAATAATCCAAACTTTCATCAACAGAGGACTGGATAAACAAAATATGATCTATCCATACAATGGAATATTATTCAACAATAAGAAATTTGATACATACACATGGATGAACCTTGAAAATGTTATGCTAAGTGAAAGAAGACAGACACAAAAGGCCACATATTATAGGGTTCTATTTATATGAAATATACAGATTAGGCAAATCCATGGAGACAGAAAACAGGTTGTGGTTGCCGGGGGCTAGAGATAGAGGAGTGGGCAATGACTGCCTAATGAGTATAGGGTTCCTGTTGGGGGGATAAAAATCTTCTGGAACTAGATAATGGTGATGGTTGCACAACATTATGAATGTACTTAATGCCACTGAATAGGACACTTAAACATGGTTTAAAGATTAAATTTTATGTTATGTATATTGTACCACAATAACTTAAAAAAAGATTAAAACTTAGAGGGGTATGATCGTCTAGGGCAGTGACTCCCATCCTCTGTGAAGGCTGCCCACGCATGCACTGTAACTGAGGATGGGCATGCCTGTCAGGTAGAACGTGGACCTGAGCCTTCTGTGCAAGTCTCTGCACAGAGAGGAAGCTCCATCTTGCCATGAGTTAAAGTTAGGAGGCATGACATTCCATCACTTAACGTCAGGCTGGGGCTGCGTAGGCTCCTGGGTTGAGAAACTTGGCTTCACACACACAGTGCATAAAAAAGAGCAGGAAGTCCTATTCAAACAGCAACACTGTGCCAAAGGGCATCGGAGGGGATAGTTCAATATATCTGTGGAGGCAATTTAAGCCTATCAGTCTGCCTCCAAAATTTCTACTGCTCCAAAATCTGCTGCAAACACAAAAAGGTTGAGATCCACTTTCCTCAATCGCGGAGTGAGAAGAGAGGACAGCCGAGGCCTGTGGAGGACACAGGGCTTTACTGAACAGGTAGAGAAAGAGGAACCAATCCACAAGGCAGGTGGCAGAGAGGGGCAAGGGAGAGAGGGAAGAGCCAGGACAGACCGAGGCCACAGAAAGCAATGGGAGAGAGGAAGTGGCCAACAGTGTCATGCTGCACAGAGGTCACATACAACGGCCAAAAAATGTGACAACGGGAGGTCATCAGTGACCCTATTATTTGCAAGTTCAGTGCAGGTAGCAAGCAGAAGCCTAGTGGTGGTGGGTTGATAAGTGAAAAGGAGCTGAGGAAGCGCAGACCACACTTAGAGTGTGTACCAGTTTTTCAAAAACTTGACCAAGAAAAGAAGCAGACAGACAGGGTCCTATCTGCAAGGGGAGAAGGAGTCAAGAAAAAGTAGAGACCCCAACATGTTGTAGGTTAAGGGAAAAAAGCCAGTAAAGGAAAAGATTACAGGATTTAGGAAAGCAGAATTGTAAATGGTGCAAGGAATTCTCTGAAATACCTTATTAAATCTGTTCTTTGAGGAACTGAGAAAGGATTTGCCGAACAATATTTTTTTTTTTTTTTTTTTTTGAGACAGAGTCTCACTGTGTTGCCCGGGCTAGAGTGCCGTGGCGTCAGCCTAGCTCACAGCAACCTCAAACTCCTGGGCTCAAGCAATCCTCCTGCCTCAGCCTCCCAGGTAGCTGGGACTACGGGCATGCGCCACCATGCCCGGCTAATTTTTTCTATGTATTTTTAGTTGTCCAATTAATTTCTTTCTATTTTTAGTAGAGACGGGGTTTCGTTCTTGCTCAGGCTGGTTTCGAACTCCTGAGCTCAAACAATCCGCCCACCTCGGTCTCCCAGAGTGCTAGGATTACAGGCGTGAGCCACCGTGCCCGGCCTGCTGAACAATATTTCACAAAGTTTTCAAGACCTTTGATCCTTCTAAGTAAATAACACAAAGTAGTATAAAAAGCCTGGGTCTGGGAGACAAAAGATATGGATTCAAGCTGCTGCCAGCTAGCTAGCTGTGTGATTTTCCTTATTGCAGTAGCTTGTTAGACCCTCAAAATCTTAGTTCTTTCCTCTGCAAAACGGGGGCAATAATTTCTGCTGTGCCCCAGAGTCGTCATCAGAATACCCAGAAGTGAATTCCTTGAAAGCCATAAAATCAAAAGCACTTCGTTTTACTATTAAGGGCCACAGAAATGAAACTTTAATCATCTAACCTTGCCTGCTTAAAATCCTTCACTCACTCTCTTTTGATCCCGGGATAAAGCCTAAATAATTTAATGTTGTCTATAAAGACCTCCAAGACTGGCCCCATCTCATCTTCCGTCTCTGACTCCCTGATACCTCACTGTGCTCCAGCTGTCCTGGAGGACTGGGAGCCCCTCGGATTCACCCTGTGCCCTCCTGAATCTGCCTTCACCCAAGCCTTATCTTGGAATACCTTTTCCCTCCTTATTTCCTGGAGAACATCTCCTCATCCTTCAGTATCAACCCTCACCTATTCTGAGAAAGCTTTCGGAGCCCTCATGGTAGACCAGGGCACCTCTTCCCAACAGTTAACATCCTCTTCCCCTGTTGTACTTCAGCATGCAGAGCAC